>JAKKIK010000797.1:0-23003 GCA_024500135.1 Heterodera carotae | reverse complement strand
TTACATATTTTAAAAATCTACTAAATTTTACTAAAAAAGCAATTTTTAAAAATCATAATTTGTCACCACTCTCTTCCTTTCCCCCTCTTCCTTTCCCTTCTTCCCTTCTTCCTTTCCCTCTCCCTTTCCCCCCCCCCTCCCCCCCCCCCTTCCCCCCCCCTCCCTTTCCCCCCCCCCCCCAATCGTTTCCCCCCCCCCGTTTCCCCCCCCCCCCCCCCGAATCGTTTCCCCCCCAATGGCTACCAGACCTAAGTTCGAACGGGAAACGAGGTGCACACGGAATGGGGTGCCCTGCTGATATGGAGACCGAAAGATTCAGACCTTTCGAACTTAAGTCTGGTAGCCGTTGGGAGGAAAACGATTCGGGCGGGGAGGGGACGGCGGGGGGAAACGATCTGTTCCGGAATTGAACTTCTCATTGATATTGAATTTACTGATCATTGGTCGATTTGATAACAAAAATTGGTTAAATTATGGTTTAAAAATTAAGATGATCTCTCAAGTCACCAATTATTATTGTTTTGCCTACCCGCATCCAAAGAGACACCGGCGCAGACCCTTTCAAAATCCTCTCAAAGAAAACGCCCGAAAATCCAGAAAGCCCACAAGCGATGGATGCAGCAATGAAACCTGCAATTCAAGTAAGAGGAATAACGATTAAGCAACTCGTAAAAAAACAATCTATTTCGTCATTCGTCTTTTATAAATTATATGACATCTCCGATTTTTACAAATTACAAAACTAATTTATAATTAAATTTCAGGGCTTTTTCAATTGTCGCCAAAACTACCAGGCCCGTATCCAGGAGGGGGGAGGGGCATTCCCTCGCCCGAAACAGGAAAAAAGACTTTTTCCCCAGCAAAAGGAAAAGTACAATAAATTTGCCCAATTTCCCCCGCCCCCCCCCCCCCCAAAAAACTTTTTTTCTGGATACAGGCTGAAAAAACCGACTCACTCACCAGTCAACCCATTTTGTTCAATCGCTAAATGTTTATGGCCCTCAGAATTTCGAGGCTCTTCTGGTTGAAATTGCACAAAACAAACGCCGACGAAGAGAACGCACAACGAAACCCATTGGGAACGGGCCAATGAACGATTGAGTAAAATGATGGAGAAAATAGCGGCAGAAAAGATCTTCAGTTGGGAAACAATCTGAAGTGAGTATTGGCAACAAACGTGCATAAAATAAAAGACGAAAAGTATGCCATGAAAGTGGCCGCGTTGAGATGAGAGGCGGCGGTGTAGAAAAGATTGTTCTGAAGGATGTAGAGCATTGACGGGAGACAAACTCTGAGAGTGTCCCTCGGCTGATCAGAAACCTGCCGCTTCAGTAACAAAAGAGCACTAAAAGCTAGAATGTAAAAAATGACAAAAACAAAACAATTGACAGACAACAAAAAAAAAATCACTCCCAAATTCCGCCGTTCGAATGATGCCATACCATCACAAGACACACACAAAGTTTGATGACTTCGGTCCAAAAAACAGCCACTGTGGAGAAATACATGTCCGGTACATCCCTCACCTTAAATAGGCAATATATAACGGGACGCATTTGAGCACCGTTACCCTTGAATATCTGAGCAAGAGTGCATGTACAGCATTCTGAACGGTGAGCCAAATGAGCACAGCAAATTTGATGGGAGCAGAGTACGCACCGGAAGAGTGCTCACGACGCACCTCAATGCCCATCTGAGGAATAATAAAAGGGAAGATTGATAAGCAAACAGAGAAATAAATGCTTAATATAATTATTTTATGAGCATTCTCATTCTGATCATGGTAATATTCATTGGTAAGGAAGAAAAGGAGAGGTATTCCTTTTCTTCCGACTCATCGGCACCCTTTCCCAACCAGCAGAACTTGAATGAGCGAATGCGAATAGACGCAAGTGAAAACAGCGAAGAACTCATTCGGTCGTTATCCTCAATTCACTGATTTGTAGACGATAAAATCTCAAGCATTTTACTGCATCACTCGACAAATAGCAAATTGATGGGCATCTCACATTAGGCGGATAAGAGAAATTCCAAATTAAAATTTATTGTCGGATTAGTGGGGGAGAGGGACAACTCAAAAGAGCCGGTAAAATAGCGAATTGTTTGATTTGTACTGAAAAGAAACTCCTATAAAATGAACATGTCAATATGAGTAATCAAATTTAAAGTGAGTCTGTTCACCGGAAAAAGTTATGATGCATGTTGGTAATAAAGCAAAACCTTACCGGTATCTTCAAAATGCCACTTCTGCCCTCCGTTTTCATTATATCCGACAGATTTGAAACCATTTTGCCGTTTCCACGGTCTAAAGGCTTCGAATTGGGGCCATTCTTTCCAGAAAACGGATCATTGTCTTTTGGAAGACCATCTTCAGCAGTTAGAAGTTCAACTTGCTCATCATCGACTCCCATATTAGCACCCTCGTCGCCCAACTGTCAGTTTCGGATCAAATAAACGATAAACATAAACCAAAAAATATTCACACTGAAATTGGTAGAGGTGACAAGCCAACAAAACAACCACCGATTTATTAGAAAATATTTATGTTTTATAATTAACTCAAATAAATAAAGTTTCCATAAAATTTGGATTTTCAGAATCGAATTATTGGAAATTGTGTCAGAATCATGTTCAACGCCCTTTGCAAACAACGGGAACGGCTTTTTTATAATAAAGACAAAGTACCAAATTCGGAGAGAATTCTGCTTATGTTTGTATTTATTCGATTTACAGAAACGGATTGAAGATCCGACCACCGCCAAACGTGTCAATGTGTTCGATGAAAGTGTTCCGATTGACGCGACAGGAGAAGCTGCATTTATTTCCTCCGCATTTTTTGCACTAAATTCTTTTGAAGAAGAATAGGTTTTTGAATGTCACCTTATATTGGCATCCATTGCACTTTGGATCCAAACAGTCGCAAAAATCCACTTCAGTCCGACCCGGGACGACGACGAGACGACCCTTATGGTTGTAGCGAAGTCTGTTCTTCGCTAAAGGATATGAATGAAGTTGAGTGAGGACTACAGGGCGGTGCCAATAGGTTGTAATCTTGTAACGATTTGTATAAGAAAATAAGGGAAAGCAGAAACAATGAAACTATGTGGATAATAATAAAAACATCACTAAAAATCAATTTCGTTTTTCAGCTCTGTTTGAATTTGGGTTAGGGGTTGGCTCTAATGCACTCGATTGGATTCAATAAAGTATTGTATATTAGAGCCTGGGGCCTCCCCTTTTTTTTCTAAAAATTTACACGTTTTTTTGCTTGAAGACTATGAGAAATTATTGTTATTGGGGTCACTGATCACCTGGCATCAATTTCACCCAATCCGAACCCCGGACTCGAACTAAAAGTCCAAAACAAAAAAAAAATTTATCACCAACTCTAATTGTAAAAACTTTAATTACCATCCACAGTTGTTGGTACTTCCTTGTTAAGTCGCCCCCCCCCTCAAAAATTTTTTAAAATTTGTAATTAGGGGTTTTCGAGGTCACTGATCACGTATGATATTGGTTTTGACATGTAATGTCATCTCTCATACATCTGACAAAATATCTATGATTTTTCAAAAATATTAAAAAATTTTAAAATTCATTTCTTGCTGAATTGAGGTCAATGCTTAGGGGTCGATGATCAGATGCACACTTCATATAAATAATTTAATAAATTGTGATCATAAATATTAAAATTAACAGATTAATACACTGCCCGGGCAGTTCAACCACCTGCGCGTGCCAGGACGTTAAACGACGAATGTAGATGACTTTGATAAGATTTCGCGCTATATCGTTGCCTTTATGCCGCCCGTCTGACTCATTTTATGATTTAATTGAATTTTAAAATTTTTAATATTTTTGAAAAATCATAGATATTTTGTCAGATGTATGATGAGATGACATCAGATGCCAAAACCAATATCATATTCGTGATCAGCGACCTTGAAAACCCCTAATTACAAATTTAAAAAAATTTTGGGGGGGGGGCGACATAACAAGGAAGTACCCAGTTGTTAACATATTAGTGCTTTTTAAGTGGTTGAAAAAAGTTATGACAAAAAATTTCCGCCGTCGGTGTTTCGGCTGGCGGTATTTTTAATTTTTGCAATATTCCGAAAACTCAACCATCAGAACGCGGCTCATCATTTTTCGCCGCCGTTCGTTTTCGCATAGCCCGTCGGTCAGTAAAACGTTCATCAGCAGAACTTTGTTTTGCAGTAATGACGACAGTTCGTTTAGCACGTAAACGAATGGGCAAAGTGCACCGGTATCCTGGACTACGGAAGCTCAAATTTCTCAGTTCGCGATGCAATGCAGCCGAAGTGCCTTTAAAAGAAATAATTTTGTTGCATACTTTTCTTATAAGCAAAATTAATAATTAATATTGTCTTGAATGTGTTAAGCTTCACTCCGCAATCTCGAGTGTGATCTAACAAAACCAACTCATTATTTAAAATAAGTCGGAATGAAGCTCGAGAACCCATTCTGGTAGGATTGTTATTTATGTTAAGGACTTGGAGTAAACATATTTAAATGAGTCTTTTGATCAATGCACCGCGAATTTGATTGAGAACAGATTTTTTCCTTTTTGTAAAACCGACCAAAAAGGATTTACACCAAATTCAATCCCTTTAACCTATTTAGGGTTGCAAGGGTAATGAGTTGAAAAAATAGACCAAAATTACCCTAAATTTACTTACTGGTGTCTTCATTGTTGAATTCCTCGGTTTTATTACTTTCGCTTTGGTGTTTCTCTGAAAATTGAAAAGATGAAATTCCGCTACTTTCCCATTCTGTGCACACAAAATTAATTTTTTTTTAAATCAACAAAGGCGCTCACAGTATTGCAAAAAGGGCGCGCCAAGATTATTTCGGTGGCATAAATGCCACAATGTGCTCCATCTTCAAATGGATCCACATTACTGTTTTTTTACATCTGCGCGCCTTTGTTGATTTTTTTTTAAATTAATTTTGTGTGCACAGAATGGGAAAGTACCGAAATTCCTTCTCACAAAATTACTGAGGTCCAACCATTGTCATAAGCATCTTCATTTGCATCAATCTCAATCAGATCATCTCCTTCCTGAAACTGATTTCCATCGTTTAAACTATGATTTGATTCCAACTGAATTTCCGTACTTCAATGATGTAATTTTTGAAATTGGAATTTGGCCGTTGATCAACACTAATCGCGTCATCACTGCTCAGGTCCGCTTCATTTAGTTGAAACGCTTCATCCTTTTCTTCATCTTCCACTTCTGTAGCTGTGCTTTCATCATCGTCAGTTTCTATTTCATTGACATCTACTTTGCTTTTACACTTGGCTTTATCGTTAGAATTGCTCGGCAAATGCTTTGGCTGACAAACTATGTTCAATTCCATCTAAATATTGTAATAAAAAAGACTGTAATTTTTAGAGTTCGGACAGGGTCCGGCAAATCAGTCCGGTGATTTTTGAAAAAATACGGGTTACTCGATCGAGCGAGGCCGGAATCATGTTGTTTTGAATGTCTTACCAAGTCCTTATTTTTGTGGACTCAAGGTAAAATCCCGACCTTGAATGATAATTTTGGAAATAAATGTTTTTTGATGCGAATTTACGCAAATTCTTACATAACATTTCAAATTTTTTCCCTGGGGAGCTTAAAGCACCGCCGGGTCAACTCCTCTCAATGATTTAAACTTTTTAGTCTTATTTTGTAAACCCAAGGAAATTCCAATGTTTGGCTTCATTTTCAATTTTTTGCTTTATTTCCCTTAAAATGTCACTATTTTTCTCAAAATTTTCCCCGGCGGCGCCTATCGCCACCTCCTCACCCGTAAGACGAGAAGCAAGAAGGGACCAAATTCTGTTAACAAATGCGTTTTTTAGAGAATTTTCTGGCGACACCTATCGCCATCGCCAGTTGAATAAAAAGCGAAATTAGGATGTCAACCCACCTTTTAAAAAATGTTCTTATTTTTGGTCCCAAAAAATTATTTTTGACCTTTGATGTTCTTATTTCAGGAAAAATTTCGATGGGAGCCATGTTTTAAACCTTTTTATTGACGGCTTGAAAAAAACCGGATTACCGGATAATTTTTTGATCTGGTCCGGTCATTTTGGAAATTTTATCTTTAATATTTAATATAGTTTGACCCACATAAAAAGAATATTTTTTCGTACCCCGAACCCGAAATTCTAATATTTCATCGAAAGTAAATTTTCCAAAAATGATTTTAAGAGTGGCAATTTGATAATTTTTTGCCATAATGAGTCTGTCTTTTGTTTTATCTGACGCCAATAATATGTAACATGCTGTGCTGTACAATTGGTTGCTAATTTTAATTGTTTTAGTTGGTAAAAGGGAACACGTCAACAAGCAAAGATTGCCCAATGTTTCCACCTTATTTCTTGCAGTTTCGCTTTTTGAGCATTTGCCACCGATTATCTCCCCACGCCTTTTGCCTGGCGCAATCTTTTCGAGTGCGCTCCATTGCATTGTCCTCCTCTCTTTCATGTTCGTTTCATTGAATTCATCGCAAATTTTTTATCTTTTTAAGCACGGAAGCGTTCTACGCCGAAATCGACTGGACCCGTCCGTCGAGTTCCTGCCGTTGATGTTGGAAGAGATGAACAACAAAAGCACTCGCAAACCTCCACCAAAAAAGGTCAAAATTATCGCCATAAACACGTAAGTTTACTTTACAACCAAATACCTTATGTTTCCGGCTACAAAGCCAAAAACAAGCCTGTAACCAAAAAAATTTTCGCTCCCCCCCTGGTTACGGGCCTGATCAAAAACTTTGTACGCGAGAAATTTAGCTTAAATGACCCCAGAATATTTGCTCTCGGCGCTTTCCGATTTGTTTGCCCCCCAGAAAATTACCGTTCATTTTTGGTTCGGAATATGAACAAAAAAGTTAAGTGCGTATATACTCGCTATGCGTATGCAAAAAATTAAAATTTTTGGTAATATACTTTTGATGCTGATCAAAAAAAAGTGGTCTGATGCCTTCCTTATTCATTGAAAACCGGAGACACTAAAACGGGGAAAATTTGAAAAATCCACAGAGCATGAAAAAAATTGAATAGGCTCACAATCAACAGATTCTCTACATAGTGTAAAAAACCGCTAGGCTCTACGACTTACTCAAGCCCGTATCCAAAAAAATTTTCGCCGGCGGGGAATGGAAATTTTACCCATTTCGGGGGGGGGGGGGAAATTTCTGAGTCCATACAACATTTACCAAAATTCACATTTTAAAAAGTAGCAACGTAGAAAAAACTCATTTGCACGCATTTGGGGAATAGGATTCTTTAACAAAGTCGCAATTAATATCATTATGTTTTTTTGAAACTAAACTTATGAAAACAAAATATGCCGGTTGTTGGTTGGAATAAGTCAACTTGAGTTGTAACTGCCCAAATTATCCATTAAAATAAATGTCTTCTAATGTTTAGGAGATGGTCCGGACGGATTTGATGAGTATCTCAAAAGGCGTATATTGAACCCGCCGAAAGATTTCTCCGAACTCAAGGGTTTGTGCTTTGCTTTTGGCGTCTACCGCCGGGAATTTCTTTAATTTGAGAATTTAGCTAACATTAATTTATTAAAGTATTTCTTATTTACAGAATTCATACGAAAAGACTTAGAAAGAATGTCAAAAGCAAAAGAGGAAGTGGAAAAATTAAGGGATGATGACAAAAAGGGGAGAAGGCCGGCGAAGACGAAGAAGCAAACATCGGATGAACAAAAGGAGCAAAGGAAAGATGAGAGTGAGGAACAAAGCGAATTGGGGGTCAGTCATCAGCCCAAAGGGACTAATCCGATTTAACAGGGAAATATCAAGGATTTTGCTTTGTCGGGGGGGGGGGGCGGGACGTTGGGTGGGTGGGGTTCAGTATCCTTTCAATTTTTAGAGGTAGTTTTGGATTTTAGCCTGATAATATTCTAACATTTTATCCCCGGCTTTTTGCTTGTGAGACGGACAGCCTTTTCCAAATTTATCAGTTTCATTATATGCTAGATTTCAGATTCGGAATAACAAAACACTGAGGCGCTTGTTCTTCGTTTTCTGTTTGAATTTCCCGTTTTTCATAATGTAAGTTTTTCACAATTATTATTAGTGCTTTTAAATGGACTTCCAAAGCACTTTAGCTATTATTGGCTGAAACGGCGTTCCGATTCCTTGGTGTTACCAAATGACCCAAATTCATATTTGGCCGTCTTGAATCAGTTCACATGGAGCGACTTTGTCGAGAGCATTGTGCCTACTGGATGTGTAACTTTTTTTTCCTCAATGCTTCTTTGCTCTTAAAAAACATTTTGACATGGATATGTGAGGAGGGATTGGACACCTGCGAGGGTCAATGTTGTGTGGGGCATCCAGCTGGAGCACTCGGGAAAAAACAGCCCCGGAATTAGTAAAAATTAAGCAAAAAGGATGTTAAAAATATGTACTCCCCTGGCAAATGAGGCATTGAGCGTCAATCGGTCAATCCCTTCCTTCTGATTTTTTTTTCTCTGGTTACGGGCATGTTTATGACTACACACCGCTAACTTTCCACTTTTTTCGACATTTTAGGCAGAAAAGGCCAATCTTAAGCCTTAATGGCGAGGATCAATATTGATTTTTTCCTTGGAAATTGGACATTTCGATAGGGCTTTTCTTTTAAATTATTTTTTAACCTGAGTTTTTTTTAGGTGTCAAACGTCCATTTGAAGGTTTCTCGTGGTCCTGAGAGAAAAGTATCCCAAAAAGCATTGGTCACTGTTCTTCCGGGCGCGCGATGGCCCAACGGGAAAATGGTGCGACTGAACCGCAACTCTTGCCTGAATAGTTCACAATTAGCAGTATTTCAGTTGCCTCGGATGTTCTTCGTAAATGTGCCAGACATCGGCCGAGTGGAGCAAGAAATTCGGAAAGCAGTCAGTCCTTTCTCTTAACTTAATTCAAACAATCTCTAATTTCGTAAGCCCTTGATGTGCATGTAATATCCAGAAACCAAAAAATGGCACGGAAAAAATTGGGTTTTTTTCAATTTTCGGCATTTCCAGGCGATAACTTTTTTGCTAACTTAATCAATTTTATTTTGTATTGATAGCACATACATATTAAGAGCTTTGAAAGATAATAAAAATCTGGGTTAAGTTGGTTCTGAGATTTTCGCATGTCCCGGGGCGTCGGTTAACCCATTCTAATGGGCTGCTATATATTTAAATATGAACAAGCAGAAGCTCAGCGTTAAACATGTTATTGAAAATTATAATTTGTAATGGAAGGAAAAATTCATTCATATTTTATTGTAAACTTATTTTTGAGTTGTTTAATCACTGCTTCAAACATAATGGATCTTCTAACGATACAAATTTTTTTGTAAAAATTGGCTAACTAATAAAAGTTATTGCCCGTGAGCGCAAATGTGGGTAAAGCCATTCCAAATGTCCATTTCAGGAGGTTGATGCAGGACTCCCACCGGAACAATGGAGCAACATTCAATGGGTGGAACCGGGACCAATGTTTGAATTATAGCATAAATAAAAATTTTTTTCTAGTTTTGCCATACATTCCCCCCTCTTACGTAAAAATACCTCGGCGGAGTGGGAAAACCGGCTCCACCGAAGTAACCCAGGCAAAAAAATCCCTGTGTAAAAAATAAACGTCTCTGGTACGTTTTCCTGCATTTGGTTTTTCCGCTGAAAACGCAATATTTAGGTCTTTGATCATTCCCTCACTGATCATCCTTGCCCTTTTCGTCTTTCCGTTCATTTTGCTTAGCAGAATGATGGGTGGCACAAGAATGGGCATGGGCAACCTTTCCGAATCGATGGTAATGAATTCTTTCCTAAAGTTGTTTGCGAGTATCATTTCAGTCTACGATGATGGGACATCGTCTTCGAATTTATGACCCTGCATTGAAGGACGGCAAGTTGAAGATAAAATTTCGTGACGTGGCCGGTCTTCACGAGGCTAAAGTGGAAGTTAGCGAATTTGTCGATTATCTTCGCCGGCCGAATAAATACACGCGATTGGGCGCCAGACTGCCAAAGGGTATGCTCAAATTGGGTTTCTTATAAAGACCAGATGTTATAATACAAAGGTGCTCTGCTAACTGGTCCACCGGGATGCGGAAAAACACTTTTGGCAAAGGCTCTTGCAGCAGAATCCAGTGTTCCTTTCATAAAGTGAATTCTCATTACCTTCAATTTTAGGCATTCTTGCTTTTCTCCATTTAGCATTAATGGCACTGAATTTGTCGAAATGATTGGTGGCCTCGGCGCTTCGCGTATTCGACAATTATTCAAGGCAGCTAAATCGAGGGCTCCATGCATAATGTGACTAGGCATATATCTTTAATCAGTGAGCTCGGGTCATTTCGGCTCCGCCGTTTCGGCCCCAAACTTTTTCATGCCCGAAAAAAGTAAGATAATTTTCTTTTTAAACAAAACATGGTATTTTCCTGTTATTGGTATTTTCCTGTTATTAGGCCATACGGTACTTATCCCTTTTGCGACCGGAAACAATCAGCGATTAGAAAAGCAGCCAAGCTTTAAGAGCACAGAATTCAAAATAACACGCAAAAAGGAGCATGCGAAGACGGAGCAAGTAGTGGGGCGCCCGAGCGAGCGAAGGGTTGCGAGCGCCTGGTTAATGTCACATCAGGCGCGAGCAACCCGGAGCGAGTGAGCGGCGCCCCACCTACTGGCCGCCGTAGTCGAGTGTGCGCTGGTTTTTAGCGCAGTTAGGCAGCACCAAAATGATCAATTTCTACATTTGCAACTAGCGCCCAATTTTGTGAATGGGAGGCCTAGGTAAATTAAAATTTTCCTTATTTTCTAAATCCTACAAGGTTTTTTTTCGGTACCGAAACGTCCCTGGGGCCGAAACGTCGGGGCCGAAATGACTCCAACTCTTAATCAGTAGTGGCTTTTTGTAGGCGACTGGTGCAAAGTATTGATATTAACTCCTGAAAACAAAACCCAACACTTTTACTAACATTTGTGGTTTAGACCCAAGAATTCGTCATCCGAATATCTCCTGTTTCTAATTTTATAGATACATTGATGAAATTGACGCCATCGGAAGACAGCGAAATTCAGGGTAATTTAAACAGATGTTTTTATAACCTTGGGTTTAATTAACTTATTTAGTCATGGTAATGACGAACAGGAACACACGCTTAACCAATTGTTGGTTGAAATGGACGGAATGTTCGTTGGATTTATTGTCTCATACAGGCCCATAACCAGAATTTTCGAGGGGTGACTTCCCTGTAGGCAACCTTTGTCACGTAATTTCTTCAGGGAGTTGTTGTCGCCGATAGGTGTCGTCTAGAATAAGAAAAAGTTAAGTTGCATCAGATTGTACTTCCTAGAGGTGCGGCCGAAATTTCGGGTTTTTTGGATTTCGATTTCGGGTTGCAAATTTTGGGTTTCCCGAAAGTAAAAACACACCCCTAAAGGTCATTTGTAGGGCTATTAAAGAGGGCTCAAAAATCGCAATAAGGACGCCATAAAGGGCAAAAATAATCAAAAAGGCAGCCAAATAGGCATTAAAATTTTAATCATTAAAAATAAAAGTGTTTTATTAAAAAAAAAAGATTTTATGCGTTTTTACTGATAACTTTTTCAATTAAGGGACAACGAAATTGATTTTAGGGACTGTTTTTTACTTAGAAAGGTAACGATCCTTAGGGGTGCATTTTGCGGTTCAATTAAATTCAAAACAATGACAAAAAAAGGCATTTGGCCTTTTTTTACAGCCCTGGTCATTTGTTTTTGCTTATTTTCCGTAAGAAACCCCACTTAAATTTTAAAAAAATTTCGTGGCGGCGCCTATCGTCGCACCGCTAACCAAAACGGAAAGAATGTCTAGAAAAATGATAAACAATTAGCCAAAAACCCTTTTTTTCGAATAGCAACAAATGGAATTTTCGGTTTTCGGGTCTGAATTTCGGTTCTGGATTTCGAGTTTTTTCACTTTCACCGTACCTCTAGTACTTCCTTCCTTTTGATGGAGAAAACCTATTTCCACTTTGCTGCTGTAGGGATTTATATCTTCTGGTGCATCTAGAAAAAAGAGGGGGGGGGGGAATTGGCCACTGAGCGCGTGCTTAAATGGCCAAGTTTATTATGAGGCCGAAATCGAAGGAATTATAGCGGAAAGGATCATAATAATCAGAATCCCCCCCCCCCTCCCTCTAAATGGAAAAATTGTTATTTCTCCAACAAAAGGAAGGATAATTGCCTATTTCCCCTCCCCCCGAAAATTTTCTGGTTACGGGCTTGTTGGTGGTCCGGCGGTGCCGATAGGCGCGGCCATGGAGATTTTTTTGAACTTTTTTTATATCCTCTTAAAAGTTATGGGACATTTATATATGTTATGAAGTATTTTTTCAGGGACACGGCAAAGGGAATAGTGGTCATTGGGAGCACAAATCGCCCTGATATGTTGGACAAGGTAAATGTGGTTATCAATTGCTACAACAGTCTCTATCTCGCAAAGGCTCTTCTTCGTCCTGGACGTTTTGATAGAAATGTTAGTGTGGACTTACCCACTCTGATTGAGCGTCGGGAACTGTTCGATCTGTACTTGCGCAAGATTAAGAAGGATAACCGACTGACCGCCATTAGCCATCGATTGGCCCAATTAACGCCCGGTTTCAGTGGTAATCTTCATAAAATGTTGTGTCCTGGGAGTCCGTTTCCATCGGATAGGTGTCATGTGAAAATTAGGGACGGAACGTTGCGGTCAGAATGAAATCTGAAACTGACAACCAGAGTCTATTCCTTTAGGTGCCGATATTGCCAATGTGGTCAATGAGTCGGCCATTCATGCCGCGACCATTCAGAAGAAAATGGTGGACATCGATGGTGAATTTTCGAGCTGAATACTAACCGAATAATAGGACCAGATGTGCTCTGGCTGCAATATTTAACCTAATCCATTCTAGGTTCTTTTAAAATAAACAATTATCAGATGTGGACTACGCATTACAGAAAATTTTGGCGGGTCCAGAAAAACGTAGCAAAGTATTAGTGAAGGAGGAGCGTGAGATAGTGGCCTATCACGAGTCTGGGCATGCATTGGTCGGGTGGTTGTTGGAACATACGGAGGCATTGCTTAAAGTATGGCACAGTATAAAACATTAAGGACGTTTTATAACCGTTCATAACCTTTTGAGGTTACCATAATCCCAAGGACAAGTGCTGCGCTGGGTTTCGCCCAATATTCGCCGAAGGACCGAAAGCTGTTTACCCGTGAGGAATTGTTGGACCGAATTTGTATGATGTTGGGCGGACGAGCGGCAGAGAATGTGACTTTCGGTCGAATTACAACGGGAGCCCAAAACGACTTAGAAAAGGTAGCCAAGGAACTGCCTAATACACATGACTTTTTTATCGGTAGGTTACAAAAGTAGCGCAAGCGATGGTCAAAATGTACGGAATGAGTGACGTGCTGGGGCCGATAAGTTTCAGACCAGAACCAGGCGTTGACCAGCAGAGCGCCCAATTTCAGCAGAAACCGTATAGCAAAAAGCTTGGAAACATAATCGACCAGGTTTCGTCAGATATTTTATTTAAACGAATGCCAATTGTACAGGAAGTCAGCCGAGTTGTGTCGGATGCCTATTTCCTCACTGAGAAAATACTGCACGACAACAGGGATATGCTCGAAACGGTAGGGATTTTTAACAACAGACACTTTCAAAGTTACTTGTCTCAGTTGGCACATGCATTGCTGGAACGAGAAACCCTCTCATACGACGATGTGAAACGTCTCATCGGACCCCCGAAATTTGGAAACAAAAACGTTGTTGATTTGGCAGATGACGTACTGCCCGACCTAGCGAAGAATGCCGCGTGACCAATTGAATCGTTCAATCATTTAACTTTTTGACTCCATGAAGAAGAGAAACAAATCTTTTGTATTGTATTTTGAAGAGTCAGATCTTTTGAATTCCAATTCATTTCACATCTCTCGCAGTTTTACAGCCGTTGCACTCATTCCTCCTGGGATAATTTTTATTGCCGCAAATGCTGAAAGGGACATTCAACAATTTCTCCAAAATTGCAATATTCCAAAAAATACCCGCACTCCCAAATTTCGCTCCTTTGGAGAACGTCGTATCGCTGTTTTTCGCTGACCATTGTTTCACAACGGAAGCAAGTATCGCGGATTGGATAATTGGGAAATTCACAACTTTAAGATAAATTCACTTCTTGTACGCAACGAGGGAGAACTAACTTAGTGCAAAACCAGGACCCATCCGCCGCAGTTTCACCCCGCAGTGAATGAATTCCTTCCGGCTTCACCATCCCACATTGCTTACATGTCGTCGTGCCAATGTCATTGATTGATTTGCACCTGACGGAGCGGAGGGAAAAACCTATGAAAAAACCCACATCACTTCAACAAGACAACGTTACCCTGAACATGGCCACAAATTGTTAACAAAAAGTGCCTTTGTTGCAGAAACGTTTCCCTTTATGTGACTGCAGCGTCTGCAGGAAGAATTACGGGGAAAGTTGCGAAATGAACATCTGAGGGAAAGAAAGAACATTTGGGGTAAAACAAACAAACGAACTTAGGGCACGTCCAATGGGAAGCATAAACCTTGCCAGGAATTGCCGCTTTGCCTGCCCCTTTTGGCGCGATCACTGATGCTAAAATTTGAACGGATAGGGGAATAAATTGGGAAAAAACGAACATGAAAGAGAGGAGGACAATGCAATGGAGCGGACTCGAAAAGATTGCGCCAGGCAAAAGGCGCGGGGAGATAATCGGTGGCAAATGCTCAAAAAGCGAAACTGCAAGAAATAAGGTGGAAACATTGGGCAATCTTTGCTTGTTGACGTCAGCACGGCGTTGTTTCAGAATGATAAGTCTACGACGAATTTATTCAAACTAAAATAAGGAACGGACTTTATTGTTTTACTACATTTTACGGCCTCGCGCAAAATCATGGATTAAATTCTGCAAGTCTGTAAATATCTGATGCCCAAAATAGCTGGAACATTTCATGTTAATAAACGAATTAATGAGAACGAAGCAAAAAAAAAGATTTCATTGGGCCAATTCGGCTATATCTACAAAATATTTGTTATATAGTGTCCAGACATTTCCGCCTCGGAATTTGTGGACCAAGCGAAATTTGGACATTTGCGGCAGAACTTTACGGACTGACATGTTTTGCCGCAAATATTTGAGGAGCAAATGTGGGGCAACCAGTCCTATACTTGTATTTTTACAGGTGAGTGCCGAATCAAAATAAACAATTCATCAAAATTTGTATCATCATGGCAGTGCCATTGGTTCAGCGCCCTTGAACAAATCCGGTACTGCTCCGCCCTGTGTCCTCCGATGGACATTCATCGGATGTCGTGGATCATCAATTTGATACCATTCGTCATTGTTGTCTTTCATGTTCGCGTCTTTGGCTTTTGTCACGCCCGAAGTGTCCTCAGGTGCCACCAGTTCATGGGCCATCCTTAATATAAATATCAGGTCAATATAACGGTGATGGAAAAAAGTCGGAAGATTAGGTTAATAAATGAGACAAATAATACGCCCTCACCAATCATCCCCCTGAATGTCTTCAGCATCCAAATCGATTTTCCCTTGCTCCTCTGATGTAGCCAGGATGATTTGTTCACGACTCTTCTGATCGCTCATGTCCACTTTTTTGTCAAACAAAATGTCATGGACGGTGGCCCTCTCCAACGTTGTTTGGAAACGATCCAACAGCGCGATGGTCTGAATAAAATCTCCCATTTGTCCAAACCGATTTGACATTACTTTCCAATTTCACCTGATTCTCGCGCTTTGGGTCCAATGTCTTTACAATGCCTTTGGTGCCAGTTTTGAATTTCAATTTCATTTTGTTGTACATTTTCATGCCCTCAGTGGAAGCTGTCTCTGATATGGAAAATGGTTTTTATCGATGAAATTGAACTATTCTGTGCTTGCCTCCTTCATCCTTTGCTTCTTTGGGACCGCGAGTTGCCTTTTTATACTCCTTTTGCAACTGCTTAAGCTCAGACGAAATTTTGTCCCTTAAGAAAAAATAGAAAAATTCCACCAAATCATGATTTTGCGTTTTACAATATTTAAAATTAAAAATACGACAACATTTCTTCCCGTCGTTGCGCATCTTTTTGTTCGTCCATCAATTGGTCCAGGTCCTCCTCGTCGTGTCCGACCGCCGCTTTTCTCCCTTCTCTTTCGTCGCGCAGCTTTCGTTTGACTCGGCCCAGCCGCTCTTCGCGGTGCCTTTCCGCCTCGTCGTCTTCCTCTTCTGTCGCCCTATGGCCCATGCTCAATTCTTCCGGTTTCACCGCCCTCTCCCTGCTCAGCAGTTCATCGTTCAACACATCGTGCGCACTTTTCCCTTTGAATTTCTAAACTTTCGAATTTAGACAACAGACAACCAAAAACGGAAAGGTCAACTTTGCTGAGTGTGAGCTGCGCAATCTGTTCGTCCTCCTCTTCCATTTCCTCTCCAAAAGACAAAAGAGAAATGTTTCGTTTGTTTGCTGTCGTTGACAAATTTGCCGCCTTTTTTAACTTTTTTCTCTTCGCATCCCTCGGCTTTATGTCATCAAAAGGGTTCACCAAAATTTTTGCACCAGTTATTTTATGCGGGTAAATTGGGCGCTCATTTTTATCAACTTCGTATTCATTCAGTTTCAAAACATTGAACATTGTGTCTCCGACAACCTTAAAAATTAGTTATTACAATTTTACAGAATTAAACACCTTAGCGAATAATGTGTGCTTTCCGTCGAGTTCGTTGGCATTGTCAAGTGTAATAAAAAACTGAGAGCCATTCAAATTCTTTTCACCAGCTGTGCCGACCCTTCCACGGCGGTCGAATTTGAGTCTTTGATGGAATTCGCTCTTAACAAATAACAAATCATAGGTAAAACAGGCAATGACAACAGACTTTGAACGGTTCTCCGTAGGCGGACTCGCCTCCTTGACCGGTGCCTGTCGGATCACCGGTTTGAACGAGGAAACTTTTGACGATTCGATGGAACAAACATCCATTGTAATAGCCATCCATGCAAAGTTGCACAAAATTGCGACAAGCAGCGGGGCATTCCTTCGCCCACAATTCGATGTCAATATCACCGACAGTCGTTTGCAGGCAGACCTAAAGAAAATGGTGCTAAATAGGGCTTGATCGACAATGTACACAATTCAAAAAATAATTACTTTCCCATTTGTTGCCGGTTCATTGATGTAAAACGAAGACATGGTCTAAATTAAGTTTTTTGGAAATGAATATAGGGTATATTATGGATGGTAGCCCCCCCTCCCAATTTTTTGGTAATATTTTTCGCCCAATTGAACCCGGACACAAATTCGAACAAAAAGTCGAACTCAAAAAATTTCAAAAATTAATTTTATCTCTAATTCACCCCGAATGCACCAAATTACCATCCATCTATTGTTTTCTTTTGTTTAAAATATTACTAATTCCAAACCCCGAACCCGAATTCGAACAATTTGTCGAAAATCAAAACTTTAAGGTCGCTGATCACGAAAAAAATGCAATTAAAAGAACTGAAATTTTGACAAAATGTTCGAATTCGGGTTTGGAAATTCGGAATTGAAAGAAATCGGTTGCATCCCTGCTGACGTGGTCCTAAAGATACCATGACAGTAGTAAAAATATAATGTGTTTAAAATAATAAATTATTGTTCAACGGAGTGTTTGATCGATTTATCTCGCAGGAAATAAATATTGGGTGATTTTTCGTCAATTCTTACCCATTTTATGACTTAAACCGGTTCAAAAATCGGTTTGGAGTGATTACCCAAAAAATAATTACGTAATTTGGAATTAAGCTATTTGGAAATTTCGATTATTTTTCAATTTTCTTTAATATGGTTGATGGTCAGCTTAAAACGACGCCACCGCAAGAAAATGCGCTGAAGCGGGGATTTGTTAAACAAGTGTCTACCATTGACATGAAAATCCATAACATTAATCCATTTTTAGGTTTTGAGTGGTGATTCTGTTGTGTTACAACTTCCACCGGCTGTTCAAGGTGCAGCGCCTACAGAATTGACCGTTTACTTAGCCAATGTTTCCGCTCCACGCTTGGCTAAACGGCCCACCGAAAACTCGGAGGCAACTCCGGATGAGGTACCTTTAAGGGCTCCGATAAAAATTTTTTTGGAAATAATCACCAATAGTCATAACTAAAATTTGGATCCCAAAAGTTGTTTTTCACAAAACATGCATATGTAGAATTTTTTAGCACATATTGTATTTATCAACACTCTGGGAATCGTACTTCACCCCTGGTCCAAAAACCGAAAACTCATATAGGCATCCTTTAAAAAAACATTTGACAAAAAAATATCTATTGACTTCAAAAAAATTGTGGAATTAGATGTTGCATGGTCCATTTTTGACCAATTGAATAACTTCGCGGTATGGGCCTGTCTTTGTATTCCATAGGTTAAATAAAAACCGGCAAAGTATTTAACTTCAAACTAATAAACTTTCCGTCTACAGCCTTACGCGTGGGAAGCTCGTGAATTCTTACGCAAGAAAGTTGTTGGCCAAGCTGTGTTATTTATGCGTGAATTTCAAGCCACGTCGGGCAGAGAACACGGGAAAATCCTTCTCGGAGCACCGGGGACAAGTGCTGATTGGAAGATAGCAATAAAAGATTAAACTGATTCGATTCTTCAGATATTGAAAATGCCGAAAATGTTTCTGAGAGTGGCGTTTCTGCTGGTTGGTTAGAGGCTCGACCCGGCAAACAAATCGAGTCTTAATTTTTGCGTTTAAATCTGACTATTTCTCTAATTGCTTCATAATCATTAGCGATTACACTAAGAAGCTTGTCGACCTTCAAGAACAGGCGAAGTCATCGAAAATAGGTCGCTGGTCCGAGGACGAACCTGCTAAACACATTCGAACAATTCGCTGGACAGTCGAAGAGCCGCGGGAGTTGGTCGCAAAATATTCTGGACAACCGCTGGATGCAGTCGTTGAACAGGTAAATGAGTGCCAGGCATAATGAAATACAATACGGGTCTGTCTAAATTCAGATCCGCGACGGCACTACCATTCGTGCCTTTTTACTGCCTTCTTTTGAATATGTGACCATTGCCTTGAGTGGAGTGAAGGTTTGCCAACTCATACTTTTTTAAATAAAAGTGTATAATGCCAAAAAGGCGCCGCGGGTCGGAAGCGAGGGAAAGCCGGAAGAGTTCGGTGAAGATGCCAAACTTTTTGTGGAGATACGACTGCTTCAGCGGGACGTCAAAGTATTGCTGGAAACAACGGCCAACCAGGCTTGTTGAAATCAGTCAATCAATGAGTGCAAATATTTCCTTTAGAGTTTTATCGGCACAGTGTTACACCCACGGGGAAATATCGCCGAGTTTCTGCTCAAAGAGGGCTTGGCAAAATGCGTCGATTGGTCTATGGCCGTTGTGACGGGTGGAGGCGAAAAACTGCGCGAGGCCGAACGGTTTGGACTTTTTTTATTCCGTCAAAAAAAAAAATTTTTTTTAGTTTTGCTAAGGAAAAACGGCTTCGATTATGGAAGTCATTCACTGGGCCAACCTCAACCACAAAAAATGCATTTACTGCCAAAGGTAAACGAAAACAGTTATTCTGTTTGGAGTTGTTAAGTTCTGACAAGGTGAGGCATTCAAATGGAAAAACTTTTTTGGAACCCTTAAATCATTTAGGGTAGAGCACCAGACTCTTAATCCTATGCCCAAAATGGGTGATTAATTTGTTTATATGCAAAGAATTTTCTCCCTTAATTCCCTAAAAGATTAATAACATTCCCCCCTTTTAATAAAGTAATTTTAAAACAAAAATGTCGCAGACATAGGATGTTTTTGAAGTTAATATTTTTCAGTTGTCGAAATTGGACTTGTCGATTCTCTCTCTGTGCTTAAAGATAATGGCGAGGAAGCGAAAGTGTATTTCTCCTCCCTACGAGCACCGAGGCAATAATTAGTTTTGTATATGTAATCTCAAAAATTGGAATTTTAGACGAGAGGGTGGCGACGGCGCTTCGGGTGGAATCAACCGTCAATTCAGGCCACTTTACGACATTCCGTTCATGTTTGAGGCACGCGAGTTCCTTCGTCGGCGTCTGATCGGCAAATCGGTCCATTTGGTCTTCGACTACGTGCAACCCAAACAGGACCAATTCCCGGAGAAAACTTGTTGCACGGTACTGTTCAACAGCCAAAATGTGGCCGTTATGCTCATTGAACGCGGCTACGCGCGGGCAGTGCGCCATGGGCGTGACGACGACAATCGTTCGTCACAATACGATGCTTTGATTGCTGCCGAGGCTCAGGCAGAGAAGGAAAAAAAGGGTGGGTGCCGTAAACACGCGAACGAACAAAAATTTGGCATTTATGTATTTGATTGATTCATCTACAATTGCACTATTTTCTGCTGTTCAGGGATTTGGGTTGACAGAAGTGCCGAAAAGGAGGAAAAACCGCGCACGCTTCGAGTGCAGGAATTGCAAGGGGACGCCCAACGCTCCAAGCAGTTCCTCCCATACCTGCAACGTTCTGCTCGCCTTGAAGGCATTGTCGAATTTGTGGCAAGTGCGTCTCGACTGCGTGTATACGTGCCCAAAGAGTCTTGCCTTATCACATTTCTTCTGTCCGGCATTAACGCCCCGCGCACTGCCCGAGTAGGCGTGGATGGTCGCGCGATCGGCCAAGATGAATTGTGCGCGGATGATGCGCTTAAATTCACGCGACTGATGGCAATCCAACGCGATGTGAAAAAACATTGATCGAATTTAAAATTAAACAAAAAATATAATTTTAAGGTGCAAATTGAAGTGGAGACAATGGACAAGGCCGGTGGCTTCATCGGCTATATGTTCGTGCCTGTCCCTGGCGAGAAAGGATTCACATACAAAAACCTTTCTGAAATGCTCGTTGAGGCTGGCCTTGCCAATGTACATTTCACCGCTGACCGCTCATCCTATTACAATCATTTGATGGCCGCGGAAAAACACGCCAAAAATGCCAAATTGGGCATTTGGAAACATTGGGAAGAGAAGTCGAGCGAGCACACATCGGTGCAGCACGAGGAAGAGCGTCAAAAACAGGACAATGATGTGACGGAACGCAAATTGCAGTTGAAAAAAGTGTTGGTCACTGAGATCTACCCTGGATTTCGTTTCGCTGCTCAATGCTTCGAAGACGGTTTGTCGCCGGCGACTCCTGCCTAATTAAATTATGGCATAAAAATTAAGGCCCGACCATTGAAAAGTTGATGAACGCTCTCCAAACTGAGTTGAAAGGCGTGCCGACTGGCCAATTTGTTCCCAAGCGGCAACAGCTTTGTGCGGCTAATTACACCGACGGCGACCTTTGGCATCGTGCCAAAGTTGAGGGGCAAAAGGGCGACAAAGTCGACGTGTATGTGGCCAATTTCATAAATTAATTACTTATTTCCACTACAGCTTTTACATTGATTTTGGCAACGTAAGTTCCTTCGTTTTCATGGTAATGTTTTGAAAAAGAAAAACCACACATTTCAGCGAGAGACACTTCCCATTGGACGAATTGCCGCATTGCCGCCTCAGTTCCACTCGCAACCGCCGCTGGCTAAAGAATTCCAATTGGCGCTAATTTCAGGTTCATTCATAGCATTTTATTGAATCTGCTTTTAGACAAGATTTATCCAAGAGTAGATTACGAAATAACAATCAAATAACTAAATTTCGATGTATTCCAAGCTTATTTCCGCAAAAATTGAAAAATGCATTCACTTATACAATACTCAGGCCCGTATCCAGGGATTTTTTTTTCTCCATTAATGGGACATGATTTTTAAAATTTTAAATGTTAACAAAGGAAATTTATCATTTTTTGGACAAAACGCCACGCTTACTGAAAATTTTTAGCATAAATTGGACGCATAAATTTTTGGCGCTGAAATGGCCGACCATTTCAGCGCGCTGAAATGGCGCGCTCAGTTGGCCATTCCCCCCTCTTTTCTGGATACGGGCTTGACAATACTTATACTATAATAAATATAAAAGTAAATTTCAAGATTTGCAAACAATATCGGCTAAAATAGTTTTGACAATTCTCATTTGTTCAGCTCCGCCCGACTCGGCCTACGCGGATGACGCATTGGCGGCCTTCCAACGCATTGCCTTTTCCAAGCCGTATTTGATGCTCAATGTCGAGTATAAAGTCACTGGCGGCTCCTTGCCGCCCGTTGATGCGGTTTCTCTCTATTGGGAAGAGTCGGCGGCAAGCAGTGCCAACACCGGTGGGCCAGAAACGCGGAATGTGGCACGACAACTTGTCGCGGATGGATACGCACTGGTGGAGAAAAGACGAGAAGCACGACTGCAGTCGCTGGTAAGAAAATGTGGCGCAGAAAGTCTAACTACAATAATGCGCCATGCTTAGCTCCATTTTAAATATTTAATTAAGTTGAAAGACTTTGCTGAGGCCGAGCAGCAGGCGCGTAAATCTCATCTGAATGTGTGGCGCTACGGCGACTTTACCGGAAGTGAGCTGTGATCGGTGGTGGATTTGTGCCTAAAGTTTGGGATTCGCAGTGACTAAGGCGAAAGAATTTTGTGGGAAGTTTGGAAATTGTTGCATTTGGGTGTTAATTAATTTGTTAAATAGTTTTGTTAACGAACGGATGGGTAAAATACAACTCATTTTCTTTTGCATTGTTTTCCAAATATTGTTCACAGAAACCAAAATGTTGAATTTGTTGTCTTTTCCGTCACTTTCTTTCTTCCTATGCTTTTCATCCGTTACTCAATTCCCACTGTTTTGTACTTGGAATGCTTCGTCTAGCATATGTCCAATTTTAAAGTGATTGTTTTTCTTAAATTAATTCGCAATTCTCTGTGATTGATGTTATTGTTATATGTTATTCTCAACTAGCGGGTGTAGGCATGCATGGGGCTGTTTTAAAAGCGCTTCGCGCTTATTGAGCTTCGCTACCTAGGTATAATCAGAAAGAGTTCCCACGG
>JAKKIK010000796.1:0-23017 GCA_024500135.1 Heterodera carotae | reverse complement strand
TTAAAAATATTGATTTTTAACAAAATCTGATCAATTTTGTTCAAAAAATTTTCGCTTCACATTAGTCCCGGTTTAGTCCCGGTCCCGGTCCCGGTCCCGGTTGAAAATTGTGGTCCCGGTCCCGGTCCCGGCTTTTCCGGTCCCGGTAAGTCCCGGTCCCGGTTTTGGTTAAAAGTCCCGGTCCCGCTCAACCCTACGCACAACCACCGACAAAATTTATAAATTACAAGAATGAAAATAACATTTCGCAGTTCTGTCAATATTTTTGTGTGAAATTTTACCAGTATTAGGCAACAAAAAAGACAAACTTTTGTCTAAATTTATTAATTTGGATCACTGCAAAAGTAAGGCACTCGATCAATGTAACCTTAATTTAATGCACTTTTTGTGTCAGATTTAACGCCGAATTGAAACATTTACATTAAAAATTATTTCTGGCTAACATAAACCCACACAAACTTCTCAAATTTCATATTTCTTTCAAATCTCTCACCCACTTTCACATAGTTTTCGTTTATTTAATCACCATTACTTAGCACCGATCTCATAAATCATCAAATTGCTGCCTTACACCCACCTTAAACCTTCGCCCCAATCACAATTTATTGTGTTGATTATTGTGACGACGACAGCGATTGGTAAAATAAATAATCTCTCGCGACATAAAATTGGGACAAATTGAGCAGTAAAATGGGGAAAAACTACTGCAGCTGCTGCTGGTTGTTTAACCTGCTGCTTCTCCTGCTATTGTACATTCTTCTCGCCTTTTCTGATGGTGCGCATGTCGACGATTCAGCAGGTGGGCTCAAAAAATAGTCAAAATTTGATTGTATCGCTTAGGCTGACTTTGGATTAAAAGGCGTTGCCGAGGAGCCAGTTGCACTTGTTGAGGGCTTCCTAGGCGGGCGTCCATGATCCAGTGATCATTTTTGAACCAATCTTGACTTAGGCTAGTACCAAGGTCTTTTGCCCAGCCCATAGACTCAGAGTCCGAGTCGAATTTTGGCTGTCCGTGGAAGATATAGAGTGAAAACTACTAACGATTAGGAAGGATCACAAAGGTAAAATCGGCTTAACATAAACACTTTGGAACTAAATCAGGCCATGTTTAATCTCAAACGGTAATACTGAATAATTCTGATTCGGACGAAGTCTAGACTCGATAATATTGAGATTCAGAACCACGGGATTTGATTCCCGGACCCATGTGCCCATCCACAACTTATTGGGCTCTCCGTAACCCACCAATTGATGTAACTAATTTTCTCGGTTTACAGAAGCTGGATTCTTTCAACAGCATGCTGAAGAGCATCAACAGCAGCACACAAATGACATAAACATGCGCAGAGGTTTTGAACGATTCAATGACCATCGCCTCTTACAAAACGGTAGACAAAAGCATTGTCGAAGATCGATTCTGAAGCTGATAAGCAAAGGCGTTATTTGCTTGGAAAGAGCTAAAAAATTAAAATTCAAACGAATCCTAATTTTAGTCTTTTTGAGCAATCGTAAAGTTGCGCTTATCACATGTCTCAAAATCAAAACAAAACGCTTCGATTGCAACTAAAATTTTTTCAGAAAGAGATTAAGGAAGTTTGTTACGGCATTTGGACCATTAGTCATTTGGGTCGTAAATGGAACTTTTGGTTGCCTATGATTTTTAACTTTTATGTGCTAATTTAAAAACGAATTTAAATTACATTGCCAGATTTGGACTTTTTGCAATTCTGATGAACGAGGGAGAAAGAATTGAAACAAAGAAAGAAGAGTGGCCTTCTTTATATGTACATACAATACAAATGTTTTCATTTTATTTTGTGTTGGAAAAATAATGACTTTGAAATTGAATATTTAATCGCCAAATAAAAAAAAGCGACAAAGCAAAAAGTTTAATCTCGGTTTCAATTATGTCCATTTTTTATTTAGTATTTTATTTTTATATTCTTGCACATTTTCTATACATTTACATAATTCCAATTATCATATTGTATTAGACAATTTTATATTATAATTATTATAAAAAAAAATTGTATAGCGTAGGAATAAATATTTTAATCTTTTTGTTATTAATATTATGCAAAATTGCAATTTTATTATTTATGAGGCGGTACTAAAATTCACAACATATGCACATACATATAATTTATATTTCCGCTCATTATTTCCTGTTATGCTGCACGACACAGGGCGACACTTTCTGCAAATTCTGTACATATAAATTGAAAAATGAATAAATAGGCAAAATGCATAAAATGACGTTTCAACAGTAAAAATACAATAAAAGAAAACATATAAAATATTTATGAACATATTCGACGTGCTTCAAAAAGTATCAAAATTTACCAATAATATTTTGAGATTTTTTGATAAATCAAATATGGCATTTCACACTTCATTGATATTATTATTATTATTAGTAGTAATAATTTTGACGGAGCAATTTGACAAGCAAAATTTGTTGGGCGATAATAATGCGCAACAAAACTTTAAGCAGTTTATTTGCGAGATGCATGCTCAAAAACAGATCATTCAGATGGCCTATGAAAATCGGGTAAGTAACTTTTAAGGCTTAGAGATGAGCATTGAATTAATTAAAAATACGCAACAAATGATTAATTCACTCCCGACCTTTTTACATCCAATTTGATTTATATGCATTTTATCGTTGCCAGGATCAATTTCAAACAAATTATGACAACATCCTAAACATTAATAATGAATACAAATTCATCAAGGACAGAATGGATTCCATAAGACAAAATGATCCTACTCTGGACCAAGTGCTCAAAGGGCTAATTGTGGCACAAATAAAAATGGCAAATTTTGGTAATAAATGTTACTGTAAATAAAGGCAAACGCTTAACCCCAGTCATCATTATTTTAAAAAAATTTAAATTAAAATGATAATCATTTTTTAGGTAAAAAATTAACTATATCAGTGAGCAATGCAATGAAACGCCAATTGGCCCATTCATTAGCATTTTTGGCAAAACGTATCAATAATAATATTATTAGTTTTAATGATCATCAATTTCTAAATGAAGCTTTGAGAACAAATAAAGAAAAATTGTTTAAAGAAATGATTGAATTTTGGTCTCAGGTAAAATTCATGGCTCTATTGCACTTTATGAGTCCAATCGACTTTTATGAATCCAATCAGAGTTTGTGAGTCCAATAAGTTTTTTTATAAAAGAATTGCCACTTATATATACGAAGAAAAAAAAAGTTGGGGCTGTCGAACAAGTTACCTACTTAACATTTTCCGCCGGTTCCATAGGAATTCGAAAATTTTCAAAATTCCAATATCTCGACTAAAATTGTGATTTTGGTATCTAAATGTTCTGCAATTAGCAATTGGATTCGGTAGTAGGAATTTTAAATATGATTTTACGCATCGGAAAATTGATTACTCACTAATAAAATTTATTGGACTAATAAACTCTGATTGGACTTATAAAGTGCAACAGAGCCAAATTCATAAGCCATTTTGATAAAGCATTATAAGTAAAACCAGCTTTTAGCTTAAAAGCTTTACAAATAAAATTAGAAGATGCCAAAATAACTGTAACAATAAATATAAAAGCAATTCTTTAAAAAAAGGCTTTTTGCGTTTGATGATAAGCATTTTAAATGAAGAAAATAATGTCGGCACCGCTTCTTTTGATCTTCAAAAAAGTCAAATTTTTTTATTAATTATTTTAAAATTCAGTCTGATATTTCTGTGAAGACTAAATTATACTTTAAATTTTAGAGAGGCTGCGTCGTCGTCGAAGACGTCGACGACAATCCGGCGGCCTTTTTTGGGGACTTATGTTTTTCTCGCTTATTTTGGGTACACTTTTAATTACATTTATGACAATTTTGTTTTGCTGTGCGTCGGCAAATATTCTACCACAACAAAATCATCGAATGGAAGCACAGCAACAGGGCACACAATGTGAACAAAACACAAATCATTTTTAACTTTTTAATTTAAATGACGCTAATTATTTGTTCAGTTGTAAAAGCATTTGATCAAATTCCCCAAATTGTCATTCCAAAAGCGGGAGAAGAGAGGCAAAACTGTGCCATTTGTTTGGAACAAATAAAGCCAGAAACAGTGGTCAGACCATTGAAATGCAATGTATGCAATTTAATTTCTTTATAGTAAAAACAAAATAATTAATTAAAAAATCCGCCGTTCATTTATAATCTCTTTAATTTAGCATATCTTTCATAGCAAATGCATTAAAATATGGTAATAAATACATTACATTATTTATGCTTTAATTCTAATTAAATAATTAACTAAGAATTTTTGATATAATCTTTACAATTAAAAACTTTATACTTTGGATTAAGATTAAAATGATTGACTACAGATTTTTTTTTCATCAGGATTAAAGGCGGCAAAAATAATTGTCCAATATGTCGACAAAAAATATTCGACAATTTTGCTGGTGAATTTTTGCATTTGAATAAGTTTCACCTGTTTTTAAAAAAAGTACCCCAATTGTTAAACAAAAACTAATGACAATTGGTTAAAAAAATTGGCGCCAGTCAATTCACCTAATGATCAACTCACCTAATGGTCAACTCACCTAATAAGCCAAAAATGGTCAAAACACCTAAAAAAAATACCTAATGACGAAAAAAGATAATAATTTTCAGAATTCTAAACCCATTTCCACTTACTTGGAGTATTCGAAGGCCCAAAGAAAATCTAAATAAACAGAAGTTAGTCGAAAAACAACTCAAAAATGTAAAGCCAAGCAAATAAAATTAAAGTTAAATCCAGGCTTTTTCGCAACTTACATTACAGTAAACACTTCATTTGTTGTGTAATTGCTTAGATTCTGCTTATTCAAAGTTTTCAAACGGATAGAGAGGCTTTCCAAAATTGATTTGAGTATTAGCTATTTTTTCAATTAGCTGAGTTGACCTTTAGGTATTTTGACCGTTTTTGGCTTATTAGGTGAGCTGACCGTTTTTGGCTTAGTAGGTAAGTTGAACATTAGGTGAGTTGACCGTTAGGTGAGTTAACCATTAGGTGAGTTGACCGGTGGCCAAAAAATTTAATCATGACTCAAATCTTGGTAAGAGTGATTATTCAAATCGGGGTAGCAATATATTAATGATCAAAAAACAGTAATAAAATTAAATGATTTACTTTATTAAGGAATTACATTTTTTTTACAGATTTGCCAATCGGAAATGAAACAATCAACGAAAATTTGTCCACTTTTGTCGAAACCCAAAATGATCTCCCGCTAGACGAATATCATCGCCACTATGAGGTCGGTGAATCGTCTTCATCGTCAACAATGCATTCGGCGGTGGAACTGAATGAAATTGGTCAACAAAATGGTGGGATTGAATAATGCCGAATAGCAATTGAACAATTTCTAAATGAAGAAATATTTGCTCGCTCAGATCAGACGCAAAATGAAAACTTTGACGAGCAAATGCTGTCCCATGGTCAACAGCAGGGCGCCACGTCAACCGATGCTGTTACTTTGGGTTCAGCAACAGATCAGCCCGAAATTGCCGAAGGTAATTAATTCATTTATTATTCATGAAAATAATTTGCCAAAAATAATAAATTAAATTAAAAATCTGTTATTGCAAAGATCAGCAAAACAGTACTGCTGCTGCTGCAGAGCGTGAAGTCAATGCTAATGCTGAAAGCCATTTTTAACATATGTAAAATAAACAATTTTTTTTAATTAATTTTTTTTAAGTTAATTAATTAGAAGACAGAAATGACTTTGGATGTGTGATTAATTCATATTTCTCTTTTTTTCATTGTATTCTTCTTTAAGCACCAAGAAAGGCACGAATGTAGAAAAATAAAATTCTGGAACCCTAAAAAAACCGGAATCGGAAAACGGCTTTGTGCCATTTTTCTGTTCTGACAAAGACCGAAAACACAGGTTTTGCCGGCAGCAGAAAGCATAAAAAAGGCAAACAAAATACTAAATAAATTTATTTAATTTGAGGACAAATAAAAACTTTTAAATTTTAAAATCCATAAATACCCGATATAATAATTGATGCGGGATTTTCTCTTCTATCGATTCTCGCAAAAGCTGACCATTTTTGTAGTTATTGTCCTTCTTTTTTAGGACGACAATCTTAAAAATAAGAATTTTAAGATTGACCTTTTCAGATAAGCACACTTGTAGGCAACTCGTCTCCTCGGATTTGCGACAATTATCCACCCACTGCCCCATTTATTTATTTATACAATAAAATTAAAGTCAATGTTATCCCTGATAAAAGTGCAATAAAATTAAGAATAATACGAAAAAATTGCACGAGATCACTTTTGCAAGTATTTGTTACTTTCACTGAAATTGGCATTGACTCAAATTGGATCGGCCGGTGGATAAACGACGGCGGATATTTTGCCCCATTTCAATTGGTTTCTGATCGTTTTGTTCAGCAATAAATAAATGACAGCTGGACTTCCTAAAAAGAGTAAAACATCGATTAACAACAACCAGCCAAAAAGTGAACAAATTTTGCAATTGATCAGTAGTTTAGTGATCACTATCACCACCACCTTGGTAAATAATGTACCCGTAGGTGTACAAAGGAATAATATATTGTCCAAAGGAAAGTGCCGTGAAGACATAATCAAAGGCGTAAGCCAGGTTGACAAAGAAACTGATCACCGAGATCCATAAAATTTGGACAAAAATCTAAAATAATTACATATAAACTCAATTTTCAAATTTGACCAAATTACGCTTCGGTCTGTGCGGTCGTTCATTTCTGTTGTTTCTTTCCGTTTTGAAATATAAACAACTAAAAATGTCACATAAACCAAAGAGTTCAAACTGAGCAAAATTATGCTGCAATTTCGTGACCATTTCGGCGAATACTAAAATATATATTTATTTGTTTACTTTATAAATTTTTATGTAATTAACTTACAAATACAACAGATTCCGTGTCCAATTCCTCAATAAATCCGAGATGTGGGTTCTGTACAAAACTGTTTATGATTGGACTGTAAATGTGCGGGGGGTTCATAAAAGCCATGAAAAATGTGCCGATAAGCATAAAGAAAATCCAAGTCTATAAAAATTAAGTAATTAAAACAAAATTTTTTTTTTACCAATGTTTTTAAGCCATCGAAAATGCGATCAGCGAGCAAAGCATTGCGAAAATTGATCACACGATTTAGTGCCAGAACACAACTTGCCATTATTTCGGTGAAAAATAATGCTTAGGTAAATGCATTTTATTTTAAGGATTAATATGGCAAAGTTACCCGTTCCAACCATTCCGTGCCAAAACAGCAAATACGGTTGTGAGCAGTAAACTGTGCCAAAAATGGCAAAAATTCCGGCCAAAATGCCAACAAAGAGAAGTTGAGTTACATTTACAACACCAAGAAAGAACATCAGCTGATAGCAGGACTGTTTGAACAGTTTTGGTCGCGAAATGGCAAAAAGACATGGCAAATAAACGCACTTTAAAGAAAAGTGTTTAATATTTTTGTTTCTGAATTTTGCGTCTATAAAATATTACCCCCAAGATTATGCCAAGGCCAATTGAAAGTGAGCCGAGCAATGGCTTCTGTCGTTGGACCAACGGAACCATCGACAAATTGTATGACGAACAATTGTAGAAGCGTTCATAGTAAAACGGACGGAAAAAGAAAAATGCCATTTTTCGCTTGGAAGCTGAATTTATAGAGCCTTAAATTTAAAAGGTTACTTTTTTTTGAAGAAGTAATGAAAATGAGGATAAGATTTTTGGCAATAAAATAGAGAATTGGAAAATCAAGAAAAGATAACAATAAAATGAATTTATTCTTTTAAAAATGCATTTAGTACAATTGATTTATGGCTATTCAAATTAAATTGCTTTATAAAATCCCCGATGCAAATGAGCGGACGCAAATGGCACAGCCAAACACCGACCATGCCAATCAAAAATTAAGTGCCCATTTCCTGGGGGACCAAAAAATTGTGAATAGGAAGAAATCCTCCGTTTTTATAATAATAGTGGAGTCAATGTATAAATATAATTGTATAAGAGCCTAGACAATGCCAATTCTTTCTTTCGTTTGATCAATACCATTTTTGGCACAATTGTTCATTCAAAATTAAATGTCCATTTCCGTGGGGATCATAAAGTGGCGGTTGGGGAGTTCTGCCGGCGAAGGTTCGCTGAAAAAAATGCAACAATTAAATAAATTCGGCGGAAAAAATATTTTTTGTCTTTTTGAATACGGTTGACGAAGAAGAAAACAATTTGGTCGGATTAAAGGAGCTTTTCAATGGGAAGTTCAGTTTTAACCTCTAGACCTGCATTTTAAATTTTAAAAAAGATGTCAAAAAATAATATGGCCTACTATTTTTTCTATTCCATTTCATTTAAATGCAATCGTCTTTTTTTCGCCCACAGTGAATGTATTTGAAGTTAGTTAATTGATAAGGGATGAGATGAATTCCATAATCCGGAATTACATATCCTTAAAAAACTCTGGAATCCGCAACCGGAATTCCTGACCCTAAAACGGTCCGTAAATCCGGAAAATAAATCCGTACGTAAATCCGGAAAATAAATCCGTAAACTTTCCACTTAATAAATCAAAAATCCATAACTTTTCTCAAATTTGTCACACTTTTTAAATATGTTTATAGTTAAACATGATCGAATGATGAAGAGAAATTTGAAGTTCGTTAAATAATATCATAAGACTAAAGAACGTAATCGGACGAGACGAAATGTCGACATAGCCAAAATGTTGAAAAAGAAAAAAGTGGTCAATAAAATATTTCATTATCAATCATGAATTATTAATTGGAGCATAAATTCAATACATTAATGAGAGTTTATTTATGAAAATCTATTAGTCGTAAAATTTATATATTTTTACAATAAAAATGACTTTCGTTCAAGCAAATTCTTTTTTACTGAAAAAAGTCAAGAATTTTTATATTGCTGCATTGACTTTTTGTTATTTGGTGAAGTTCGAAATAAATCTATCGGACAGACATGCTCACGGACATACATTTTAATATCCGTGCCCGGACATACCCGTAAGGTTTATATCTGTGTCCGTCTGTATCCGTTTTTGTTTTTGGTCATGTCCGTCCGCGGATGTCTGCTGATATATCCGCATTTTCGGTAAAAACAAATTTTAGTAAACAAATTATGAAAAGTTCTTTAATTGCTTAAATATTCAAAGTGAAAGACATATGCCATTAATTAACATTACATTTATCCGTAAAAACTTAAAAAATCAGGTAATTCGCGATTAGCACATAGCGTAATTCATGAGCCCAAATTGGGGTGGACGAAAACCAAAAAAAAAAATTTTCGTACACGAAAACGAAACGAAAAAAGTACTTGTAGACGAAAACGAAACACGAAACGAAAAAATGAAATTTTCAAACACGAAAACGAAAAAATATACGTTTTCGTACGAAACGAAACGAAAAAGAAGAAAATTTTTAAAAGCAAATTTTATTCATTGTCAAATCCACAAACCAATAAATTGTGATGTAAAATTAATTTTTTTTTCTAATTTTCTGGTGAAGGACTATTTCGTAGGTCATTATACATTATGTGGCAGTTGAAAAAAGTCATTCCACTTCCATTGTACCCATCAGTGTTGCTACGGGTTAGGGTTAGCACTCGAAAAATCTCTGGTTTGGGTAAGGAGGCAAAAAATTCCTCGTAAATTTATTTTTTGGGGGCTAAATGCATGGTGAATTTGAGGAGTGGCGCGTCTCTGGGAATTTTTTTGAGAATTTAGCCGGGTTTGTTAAGAATTTTTTTTTAATATTGCTTTTTAAATTTAAAAATAATTTATTTGCACCTCAAAAAACAATTTAAAAGTTATAAATTATTTTCAAGGGTAAAAAAAAAATTCAAGAAAAAATTTTCACCATACGGGATTCAAACACAAAGCAATATGGTTACAAAACCTACAACACAAACCATCGGCCATATATTTTTTCTTTCTCCCATTTTCCCTTTACCTTTCTTACCAGTGCTAATTTTTTTCGTGTTTTTCGTCCAAATTTGCTTTGAGGCTCTGACTCTCAACCCTCCTCAAAAGGGGGGCTTTATTTCAGGGGGGTGAGCGAAATTTTAGTCAAGTTTCGTAACATAATTTACCATTGTGTTCAGAATTTTCTCCCCGGCGGTGGATGGCACCGCCGGATCAATTCCTCTCCATTGCAAAGAAATTTACAAGCAAATCCAATTGAAATTGACTTTAAATCGTTCAATTTTAGCCTTAATTTCCTTTAAATGCCACTACTTTTTCAAATTTTTTTCCCGCGGCGCCTATCGACACCGCCAGACACCCGCCAAAAACATTCGAAGTAAAAATAAGACGCGAAAAATCGATGAAAAAGGACCAAAGTCTTCAAAAAATTTTTCCGGCGGCGCCTATCGGTACCGCCGCACCCTCCCCCCCCCTCCACGCACTATAATTTTTGTTTGAACTTTGGTTCAAACAAAAATCAATTTGGATCTCACTTATCCTCAAATGTACCAAATGATCAATAAAAAAGCATGCTTTATAAAACTTGGCAGCTCTGCTTATTCATGATCAGTTTTTTATGAATCGGTATCCTCATCACCTTATCAAGTTATTAGTGTTTCTCATTTTTATTAATCATTTGCCAAATTCTGGTAAACGTGATCACCAAGGTCCTGTGTGTTCAACCCCGTGTGGGGAATTTTTACACCCCTAGGAGGAACGATGGATTTTTGAATGGTCATTATTAAAAAAATCAAAGCAAATTTTTAACAAGTTTTTAAATTTGCTTTCAAAATTTGACTTTTAACAAGATTTTTCAAAATTTTAGTGATTTTCCACTTACAACGACCTAAAATTTTGTTGTTCAGCCCGACACCTATTCGATACAGCTTGAAGGCAATGTGGTGGACCACCGAATTCTGTTTGGCAACCATTTCCACTTGTCAATTGAGCCCGCGTTGGAAAGGGACGACGACCTTTTTTACCAAGTTCGAGTGTTTTGTCAAGAAACGGAAAAGTCACTGCCCATTGTGGACCTTGTTGACGATCAGGCAAAGCCCGTTGAAAATTGGACAATTTCGGACAATTATAGCAACTACAAATTCAAAACGTTCACCAAGGGGACCACAGTGAGTCACGGCAATGCAGGGAAACTGACACTTATCACATCAAAGTGTGGGCCACGCATCTGAAATGGTTCGATATATTGGTACGTTTTGTTTGCTGTCATAATTAAATTCTTATAAAATATGTAATTGTTGCAATTTGTGGACAGCAGGAATATGCCCTTAAGATTCATATTTAATATGCCGATCACAATAATTTTCATTGCGTTTCAGCCATCTGATCGTCCCATTGCGCATTATGTGTGCACATCGCATGGGAATGGAGAAAGATGGCAAATATTTCTTATGAATCATTTCCATGTTCAAATTGAGCCGCACATTGATTCAGAAGAAGAGGATTTAGAAGAAGAGAAGCAAAACGTTTATTATTTGGAGGCAAAATGCCACAACGCCAAATCGCAAACTTTCAAAAGCATTACAAAGTGGAAAACTGCGGTTGTGCTGAACAAACAAAATTGCAAAGCATATGACATTGTGGTGTGCAAAGTGCCGTTGATTTGGATTAAGCACCTTAGCCATCCACACAAAGGGGTAAGTTCATTCGATTAATTCCTATGGGAGTAGTGACCAGTGTTCCGCGGGTTGAGAAAAAGTTCGGGTTAGTTCGGGCACTAGGAAGTTTTCGTGCTTTTGGGTCTTGAAAGTCGGGCTTTCCGAAGTTTGGGTTATTTAAAAAAATGTTTTTATTCTATCTGACAACAAAATTCGTAGTTTAGCTGTCTAATAGAATAATGATTAGGGCTGCTAAAAAAAGTGTCACTAAAAAAAAATAATACGCCCCAAAAATTTGCATAAAAACGCTAAATATGCTCAAAAATATCTATACATTAAATTTCAAAGTCAATACTTTTAAATTTGGTTCTAATCAGTTTTCTGAACCCGCTTGTCCTTGAATGATCTATTTGGGTTTGGTTTGACATTCAGGCCTTCGGCGGTCGAGTAGCCGGTGAGGGAGGGAAACGAGATGTCTGCTGGGGTTTTCGGGGTCGCCGTTCTTGAATTTAAACTTACATTTTGCGACCATTGAATCCTGGGCCGAATTCGATATATTTTCCGAGAATCCAAATTAAAATTATTTTTATATGTCGCACAAACGAACCAATCCTCTTATAAATTCGAAAGGATAGGAGACAGAAGATGTACACACCTATGTACATATGTAGTTTATAGCAGGGGTATGCACGGATACGGATAATCCGCGGGTATCCGCGGATATCCGCGGATACGGGCGGATACGGATATCGTTTTTTGAAAAATCGTACGGATACGGGCGGATACGGATATGAAGGCCATATCCGCGGATTATCCGCCATATCCGCCATTTCAAACATGAAGGTGATTTTTATATAAGATTTGAAATTCTTGAGCAGAATGTTAGAAAAAATAATGAATCGATATATTTTTACTCTTTCGCATGGGCGCGCTGTCGATTCGTCCCAGTGTCGATTCGTCCCCGTGTCGATTGGTCCCCGTGTCGATTGGTCCCCGTGTCGATTCGTCCCAGTGTCGATTCGTCCCCGTGTCCATTGGTCCCCGTGTCGATTCGTCCCCAAAGCCAAAAACGTCGATTCGTCCCCAATTTTAAAAAATTTATTTTAAATCATTAAAAATCATCCTTTTGCCTTCACAATAGGGTAAAATGCAATAGGTGTATACTTTTTTCACATAAAGCACATACAAATTTATAATATTTTCCAAATTGATCTAAATTTACGCAAATGACATCAAAAAAAAAAATCACGAAAATCAAATAGAATCGTTGATTTTGATCCAAATCTTCAATTGCGCAGCTTATCTCTCGCCTTGGAGTCCAAGATCTGCCACCAATCTGCGTCGTCTTCATATGATGCCTCCGGCAGGATCCGCATGACCACCGCATCCTGGATGATGTTCTGCTTATGTCGTTGTGTTTAAAATGGTGAACAGATCTCGCCGCGTCCACCTGTTTGTCGACGATACGCTTGCCGACTTCAAAATGAAGTCGTAAAGTGCCGGATGGTGGTTCAAACCCTTCTTAAAAAAAAATTGTGCCCGATTAGAAAAAAATTAACAACCATGAAATGTAAATGGGTGGCCTCAAGACCATTGTTAGTCCTGGCAAGGGCGGACGCCGCTTGCGCATTCATGTATGAATAGGGAACTGCGGCTGGCGGACAATAGCTTCTTCTCCTGGGTGGACTATAAAAAAAAATTGTTCGCAAAAAAAAAAACGAATTTTTGTTTGCCTGATCGCGCGCGCCGTCGATAATGCCCCACTCGACGCATAACGCACAAGCGGTGCGCGTGTCGTATCTTCTCCAGGCCATTGAGCGGCTAGACGGGCGATAAACTCTGAATTTTAAGGAAAAAATTACAAAAAATAAATAAAATTCTCTGCCTTGCTGTTCGGTGTATGATGACACGTCACTCTGTTGACGGCTGTAGCTGTGCTCCTCCGACAGCGTTGTATTGTTTGACCGACGAACATTGGGTGCAAACGCGATAACTCCGGCGGTCAATTGGTGCTGCGTCAGTCCGATGTAAGTCCGCGAGAAGTAAAGAAAAAATTCCTCCAAACCATTGACTGAATAGTCCATGATCAGAAACAATGCCCTTCTGACCGACTCCGGAGGCAGAAGCGGGAGTGACAGAAAGTGCCATTTGGTTCAAAAGAGCAAGTGTCTAAAAATTCATGGGATAAAATTTGAAATTTACACTGAAAATTTTAATTCATACCTTTTTGCTGCCGAAAATGAGCATAACGTCCCGTTGATTTGGACGGCCGATCCGGCTGTCGTATAGAAGATGTCCTCACCTCCTTGAATGCGAATTTGGGGACGAATGACGAACGCCAATGGATCAGTGCTGTCGATATTCCCCAAAATTCCCTTCTTCACTCTTCGCATCATCCGTTTTCGGCATTTTGAAGAAATTCAACTTGTCTGAGGTTAATTGATCTGTAAACAAGATGTATTGCAAATTTCCTTGATAATGGTTAATAGATAAAACCAAAATAAATTTTTTAAAATTGGGGACGAATCGACACGGGGACCAATCGACACGGGGACGAATCGACACGGGGACGAATCGACGGGCAGCGTTCGCATGAGTCAACATTAACATTTTTTTTCAAATAATGCGTAATGGGAATCAGTATGGCCAAATGGTTGTCCTCTTGGTTACATTGGATGTTCGAGTCTATTAGACGTAATTTAATTTTTGCTTTTTTTCTTTTTGGAAAATTTAAATTAACAAAAAATTAATTCCAATTAAATCTAATACAGAAATTAAAATAAGACATGAAATGCAAAAAAATTGGCAAAAATTTTGGCAAAAAAAAAGTTTCTCGGGACAGCCCGCCTAAAATATTCCTTGAATTGAAGCGAGAAAAATGGACTAATTTCTCTTAAGAAATCCACAAATTTTCAAAAATTTTCCCGGCGGCGCCTATCGGCACCGCCGCACCCCTCCCCACTCATAAAATAATTTTCGTTTTTAAGCCCCAGTTTCTCAAAATAATTTTAATGATTTAAAAAAAATCACAAATATTGGTTAACTTTTTCAAAATACTTTATTTTGGATCCCAAAATCTTATTGTTGACCAATGATAGTTTTATTTTTTAGATGAAAGCATTTTTTAAAGATAGTCTTGTTTCATTTTTATGGATAAATTTATGCTCATTAATTATATCATGTATATGAAACATTTCTTTCACATGTTTAAGCTACTAATAGAATTTTTCATTATTTTTTTATTAAAATTTTTTTTACCAAAAATGCGGATATATCCGCGGGCGGATTTGGCCAAAAATTGGGACGGATCCAAACGGATACGGATATGAACCCCACGGATATATCCGGATACGGATACTGAAATTTGGATCCGTGCACACCCCTGGTTTATAGACCATCATTCAGTACAATAAGATGTTAGAATCAGCTATAAAAGAAAGTCGTAATCGCGTGACGAAAGTGATTATTCCCAACGGCACAAATTACGAATTTGATGCTTCAAAGCGGCAACCAAAAAGAAGGAAAATGAATGAACAAACGGTTACCAAAATGTCTTTAAGATGTTAATTAATTAAGTGTTCGGCTGACTTTTATTGTATTTTTGTCATTAAAAATTAATTTAACATATCAGAATTTATGCTTTATTTTAGACTGATGACGAAAGTGATGAAAATGAAATAAAAACCGCGCAAAAAGCACAAGCACCAATAACAATATCATCAGAAGAAGAAGATGAACATGAAGAGAGAATAAAGGCGAGGAAAAGTGAGAAGGATAATAATGATTGCTTTTTCTATTCAATTAATTTGGAATTGACAAATTGAAAAGTGACGCGAATTGGTGTGTTCAATATATTCCGCAAATTGGACCCCAAAAAGTTCATTATTTGACGAGAGGTACATGGCCGGTATATGTTATCCGCGCGATTTTTTTAGTTTTATGGTAGATTGTTGGCCATTATTATACAGAATAAACTACAATCTTATATTGCACTTTAATAAATTAAAAAAGTGGCTTTAAATGCAAATATATAATTATTATCAATGTTACCATCTTATCAATGTTATTCCAATTAAGACAAATATTCTTCACCTTTATCTTTTCGATATATTAAGGTTGTAGTAATTAATTGTTTACATTTTCATTGGGTGTAATAACATAAACTTTAAATATATTTTATTTCGATTTAAGATTTCTTTCTACTAATTTTGTTGTAATTTAATTTACTATTAATTTATACAAAAAGTATGTAACTTTTAATATTCCATTAAAGATATTCATCGATACAAATTTGGTGCTAAAATGCCATTGTTAGGCGACCATTTTTCCACCCAAAATGGACAACATTTTGGATGCCATTTCAGTCTGTGTCAATTGTCTGCTTGTCCATTGGTTGGTTGTGCTGCTGTTTGTGCTCACTCAGTTTGTGGATGCTTTTTCACTGCTGTTGTACATTATGTTTACAAATGAATTTGTGTGAAATGCTCAGATGCTTTTACTGCTTTGGCTGTTTGGTTAATTTTAATAAAATTTGTATAAAAATTAAATTAGTCAATACCCTAATTAACAAATGAAAACCTGACAGAGTGACCGATGAAAAAATAGTCCGGAATTCGGAATCACTGTCCCTAATTTTTTCAATTAATAATTAGGGCGAGAAAATGTTTAACTCTTTTTTTCAGAAATCGCAATAAAAATACAATTTTTTGATTAGTTTCAGTCAAACTTTTGGCACCACGGCGAAAGGGTACACAATTATTTCAGTGTAATGATTTTGTGTTTTGAAAATGTTCAAAATTAAAAGATATCATCACATTAATTAATCCCACAGCGTTTGGTGTCACAATAAAATTTAAAAAAATTGTGAAATACGACGACATGATGATAGCTAATCCGACATACAGCGGAAACTTGCCATTACATTATGCTTATATGAAGAGAGGGGAAATCATTAGCGGATGATGAAAATAGTTGCCACGAGCACTGCTGCCATTTACCGTTAAAAAAATCAAAATTTTCTGCCAGCGTGACAATTTAACAATAAATTTGAAATGATAAATAAATTAGACGAAGAAACATTTAAAATGATTAATAAACGGAATAAGGAAATATTTTTAAAATGACAAATCGGCACGGTAAACCAAACCAATGACTAACAATTTGACGACTAAAAATGAATGGTAATTTGTCATGGAATATATGTAATTAAGGCCATTTTCTTGGCATTTTATAAAATTAAATGCATTTCCATGCTTAATTTATGTGGCAAATTGTTATGTGTAATTCGGTGAAAGATTAGCAGCAAGAAAATTGCATATTTAAGCAAATCGGTAGACAGATTTCCATCCAATTATCTAAGATGTAAAATATTACTTACGGGTACAGTTTGGGTCCTATATTTTGGTCGATTTCACAAATTTTTTAAAAATCTTTAAGAAAGCAACAAAACATGCTTTATAAGATTTATAGGGATGATTAAGGAATCTGATATCCATTAATCCTAATTCAGAAACTTGGGTTCGACTTTAAGCCAAATTCGAAATTTTTTTAAATAGATTTTACCATAAATTGTTTTTTGCAGAAAAACAAAAAATTTAAGCGACTTTAATTAAGTGTTTTATGCTAAAAATGATTTTAAAATTTTTGTTTTTTATCCAGATGTTCAAAATATGATCTGGGTTCGCAATATTAAATGAATTTCGAATCATGATCAGTGACATTGAACATCTTAATTCTTATTGCATTTGCAAAGGTTATTCGTATTCGTGGGTCTAATTCGGCGTGGACAACAATTCCGGCGCCGTTGTGCCCGTGCAAAAGGTGCGGTGGCATATTTAATCTAAATAGAGTATTTCTTTGCTTTTAGGCTAGCTGTGTTAAAAAGAATTGTTACTGAAAGTTGGTAAGTGGGTATTTTAAATAAAAACAAAAATAACCTTTTTAATTCTTTGATAAATAATCTTTTATTTCTACATTATGTAATTACTACCTAATTAGATTGGTTCTGCCATGGACAGATGAATGACGGACGATGAGCCTGAAGACAGTGAATGAGATTATTACTAAGCGACAATTAGTGTCAAATTATTAAATAAAGTGCTAGAATAAAATATGCAAGAAGTGACTTTTTGTGTCAATTGCGGGTAATTTCCGATTCATGAAGCTTCTTTTCATGTTCAATTTCAAAAGTTTTCATAATAGCCAATTTTCGCAATTATAAACCATATTTAATGTAGGGTTGCGCTCCGACCCTTCGGGGAGAAGAATGTCGGGGTCGGGTATTGGGCTATGCGTCGGGTCGGGGGGTCGGGTCGGGGGCAGTAAATTTGTCGGGGATCGGGGACCCCGGTCGGGGAATAAGAAAAATTTCAAAATTCAAATTATTTCAAAAAATATCAATTAAAAGTGTGTTCTCCGATTTATTAAAAGTATTTGTGGCAGGGCGGGATCCCGCCCGGGATCCCGGCCCAAAAATTGTTAAATCGCATAAATACCATAAAAAATCCAATGAATATTACTCGCCGCAAACATTTTTTTAAACATAAAAACTTGTTGTGTGGGGGGGGGGGGTGACGGTGCCGATAGGCGCCGCCAGGAAATTTTTGACAAATTTAAACGAATTTTGTCAAGTAAATTTGCCAAAAAATGGCATAAAGGCGGCAAAATTTTCCACGTAAATTTGATTTTTTGGCGCTGGAAGATAGGCAATAAATATTATCATATTTTAAAAAATCTTATAAGTTGCTGCTGATTTTTTATTATTTACTTGGCATAAAAAATAAAAAAGTGTCGAAAACATTTTCAACACGAGGGATTAGAACACACACCTTATATAGAGGCAGAAACTAAAACACAGACCAATCGGCCATCATGAAATTTTTTTGTTAGGCGAAATTATGTATAAATTCCATTTCTCTCCTCAACTTTTTTACTCTGATTTCCATCCTTACCAGTGCATATTTTTTGTCGGGGACGTCGGGGATGGCATGTCGGGGATCGGGCCATGCGTCGGGTCGGGTCGGGGAAGAGGCCCAAAAATGTCGGGGATCGGGATCGGGGACGTCGGTGTCGGGGCGCAACCCTAATTTAATGGATTAATAGGCCATTATGGAACAAAATAAAATTCAAATTTCTTTAGTAATTTTTAATTGTTGGATCAAGAAAATCTCATCTTTCGAGGTGTGTTTTTCTAAAAGAAAACTGGCTGATTTGAAAACCGACCAACCTTATTTCCGGTCTCTATTAAAAGGACAAAAAAGTAAAATCTTAGAAACATTATGGATGCAAACAAACTAAATTTTAAAAATAATTATTCAAATTGTTAAAGTATATCATTTGTTTATTCATGTCTAAATATATTATATTTCTACAACATGCTAAAAATTTGCATATCTACTGATCAAAAAATGCATGGACACGTCATTGGCAACCCGTCTGATCACATCAGTATTTGCATTCGCAAACTCCAGGCGGTCCGTCCGGGCCTTGGGGCCCCTGCGGTCCCGGGGGGCCGGGAGGTCCGACATCCGCATAACTGTAAAAGCAATTCATGGATTACGTTGGATGTTAGAAATCCGTCTTGAAACGAAAAACAAACCCGCGCACGACACGGAAGCGATGTTCTTCGTACTTTTCATTTTTTCCGTCGTCGCTTTCTTTTCCGGACTCATAGCCTACGCCATGGCCGCCTTCAGCAACGTAGCCACTTTGCGGAGGACACTTTCCTGGCTCTCCTTGAGGACCCGGAGGCCCGACAGCTCCGACATCTCCTGGGGGCCCAGCTGGACACTTTTCTTCATATCCGGCACGAGCAACTCTCAGAAGCACGGCATCCTTTAATTTTTTCGAATATTTATTTGAAGTGGTAAAAGATGTTAACTCACCGAAAACATTGATCGTTTTCCGCGATAATTTGGGCCTCTATCGTTCTTTCTATCGTAGTTGGGCCCCCTATCGTTCCTTCCATCGTAGTTGGGCCCCCTGTCGTTCCTTCCATCGTAGTTGGGCCCCCTGTCGTTCCTTCCATCGTAGTTGGGCCCCCTGTCGTTCCTTCCATCGTAGTTGGGCCCCCTGTCGTTCCTTCCATCGTAGTTGGGCCCTCTATCGTTCCTTCCATCGTAGTTGGGCCTCCTACCGTTCCTTCCATCGTAATTTGGCCCTCTATCGTTCCTTCCATTGTAGTTTGGCCCTCTATCGTTTCTTCCATTGTAGTTTGGCCCTCTATCGTTTCTTCCATTGTAGTTTGGCCCTCTATCGTTCTTTCTACCGCTTTTGGGCCTTATTTCGTAGTTGGATTCTCTTTCGTATTTTGGCGTTGTCTCGTATTTAGACGTTGACTCGGTTGTCTCGTATTTGGACGTTGTCTCGTATTTGGACGTTGTCTCGTATTTGGGCGTTGTCTCGGTTGTCTCGTATTCGGGCGTTGTCTCGTATTTGGGCGTTGTCTCGGTTGTCTCGTATTCGGGCGTTGTCTCGTATTTGGGCGTTGTCTCGTATTTGGGCGTTGTCTCGTATTTGGGCGTTGTCTCGGTTGTCTCGTATTTGGGCGGCGGTCTAACACATATGCCGGGCTTTCCCTTATTCCCTGGGTTGCCTGTGGGACCGGGAGTTCCCTTTGGCCCTGGCTTGCATCCGGCAGCCGCAGTTCCGTGGATGAACAAGCAGAAGCAGGCCAGAAGAAGCATCAGCTTCAAATTAGTGCCAATCATTATCTAAAATTTCGCTTTTTTTGAAATTAAGTCTAAAACAATTAATTAAAAGAAGCATTTTTTAATATAAAATGATTTTACTTTACTTAATAAAACAATTAACTATAGAAAGCATTTTCCTGATGCTTGTCCAATGCATTTTCACTGGGATTTTATAGTAATTTTTGCATGTTTTTCATTGTTTAGTCATTCTTTCGTCCATCTCAAAATCAAGTTTAATTTAATAATTATTGTCGACACCCCTTTAATGAGGCCAAAAGATGTTTTTTAATGCGCTGTTTGGTGAGTGGAACGGAACGAACATGATTTTCCTAAACACATTATTAATTAATAAATTCAAAATGCCACCAAAAACTTAAAAAGCTCCAATTTTCTATTGCATCATATGTAATTTCATAAAAATAGCGCCCATTTATCTAAAATTATAAACTTTATTATACGGATATTCGATGATTTATGAGCAATAAATTTCATTTCTCTCATACTTTTTAAAAATCTTTTTTTCATTCAGACACATGCATTACGCAATTGAAATCTCTAATTCCGAATGGAATGTTCCTAGCAAAAACTTGATTAAAATCGATGTTCATATATCCGTATTTATTACACTAATTGAATATCCTCCCCTCTCCATTTGTGCTCCCCCCCTCTAATGGTGACACCCCTCGGTGTCGCAACATTTGCGCCACGGGACGCAGCGAAATCTCCGAACCAAAAACATTTAGATTTTTAGAAACCTTTGATAGGTCTTCGCATACTACAATATATAAGAATACAGGGTGCGCCAAAAGTAATGTCGCACACATATTTATGCATAACTTCGGTTAAATACAACATAGAATAAACAAAACACAATCATATGATAGAGAACTGAATGGGGAATCAAAAAAATCAAACAGATTCGAAATGCCCTCCTTTAGCTTTAATGCAAAGCCAAAAACGCTTGGAGAAATTTTCGGCGATATGTCGCAGCTCAAAACGAACATTTTGGCCCATTCCCGCTGAAGGGCTTTCCGAAAAGAATTCAAATTTTGTGAGGGGTAGAACAGAACATTGCCCCCAAAATAGCGTTGAAAGAATAATTTATGGGGCTCAAACCGAGCGAGTGTGGTGGACCGCGCCCGGTTGCCAAAACCCAATTTTCCACTCAAGCAGAACTGGTTATGAACATAACTCTTCTTAAATTTTTGGATATCATTCTAGACTCTCAAAGTCTTCTATCATTCTACTAAAATTCATAAAGATCTTTTAGATATTGTTAATTTAAAAAAAACAGTCGAATTTTTTCCAGTCAAAAAAACAATCCAAATTCGAACGAAAAATCAAGTGAAAATTTTCAAGAAATTTTTTCACAGTTTTAACTAAGAAATTACAAAACTGTAATATTTACCTATGATTGAGGATTGATCAAGCTACAAAATGAAACCAAAATGACAGAATTTGGATCGATATGAAAAAAGATTTGGCCGAAGCAAAAGCGCGACATTACTTTTAGCGCACCCTGTATAAGTATTGATATGTGCCTCTGGGGAAAATTTTGAAAAATAGTGATTTTAAGGAAGAAGACAAAAACCAAGTAATAGGTATTATGAAATGGAAAAATATGCAAGCCCGAATTTCGTTCTTTATTATCAAACGCAAAGGCGTATCCAGAACTCGGGTTTTTGGGGGGGGGGGGCTATTAGTGGTGTACTTCCAATTTTTTTCCATGTGATATTTAGGGATGTATTTTTCGGCTTTATTGTATTGCCATGTTTTTTTCCCCCATTAAAATAATTTCTTTCCCATTTCGGGGGGTGGGGGTTGAAGCCCCCCTCAGCCCACCCCCCCCCCCCTGAATACGCCCTTGATCCTACGATGATCACTCAAAATTCTTTTTTCTTCATCTTTCTACAATTCATATTCATCAAAAACCCGGACCGTGAGACGGATTAACAAATTTTGCATAAAATTTGAAAAAAAAAATATGATCATTTGTGGGCCTTTTTTTGTTAAATTCTCTTAACAAATCCAACAAAACTCTTAAAAAATTTCTCGGCGGCGCCTATCGGCACCGCCTGCTCATCCACACGAGTTACAGTGTACATTTGTGTCAAACCAATTATTGAAGAAAAATTGTCCCTTTTTATTGCAATTTTGGGGCAAATCTGCTTAACAAATTTATCCTTAATTGTCAAAAATCCCCCATTTTTCAAGTATATTTTTTTGCAATAGCGATGATCGAGAAAAAAAGTAAAACTTTTCCTTTTGAAATATGAAAAAACAATATTTAAAAAATTTATATGCATTTTCGCACGATTTTGACGCTAAAAATTTTAGCGCCACCTTTTTGCCACCATTTTGAAAAATTTGGCCACTTTTTTGGAACTGGCGCCACCATTTTGGACTTTCGAGGTTACACACCCTGGTTCTTTTTAATGTACTCTTTAGCGCTTCCGGTATTAATTTTTCAATCCTACGTTATTTACCTGAGATACGTGAACTTTTACGTCAAACACGTGAAATTAATTTTTGATCACTTAATTAGAGAAGCTTAATGTTGCTCTTTTATCAACCAGCAACATGAACTCCGACTATATTGTACGAGATTGGTGAGTATGTACCAGGGATGGTACCGGATGGCAAAAATGAAAGTCCGGAATCCGGAATCCGGAATTCCGGACCCCCCAAAAAAAGTCCGGAATCCGGAATCCGGAATT
>JAKKIK010000795.1:0-23071 GCA_024500135.1 Heterodera carotae | reverse complement strand
CCCCCCCCCCCCCCAATTTTCCCCCCCCCCCATTCCCACCCCCCCCCCCCCCCAATTGTCCCCCCCCCCAATTCCAACCCCCCCCCCCCCCGAATTGTCCCCCCCCCCCCCCCAATTCCAAACACTGTCCCATTCCATTACAATCTCTGAATCCGCGCAATTCCATCCAAACATCCTCCCCCCCCACCCCATTCTGCTGAACAACAACCTGTTTGCCCCCGCTGTTTTGCTACCATTTGGCCGTGTCCTTTCGCCCCTTTGGTCCACCACCCCTTTTTAGCATTTTTCATAAAATTGGGCATAATAAATCATTTCTTTATTATATATTATTATTGCTATAACAATATAAGAAAAAAAAATATTAATTTATTCATTCACTTTTTTTTTCTTTGCAACAGAAATTTTCCGTGGAATGACAAAAAATTGTGTAATAAAACGCGCCACCAATCTAAAAAAAAAATGTTTATTTCACTACCAATAAACAATCCGTTAAAACATTTTTTCGGAATCTGTCAAAATGTTTACTTCGCCCATTTTTGATCAAAAAAAAAGCAAATTACAAAATAACCTTGAAACAAACAATTGCTGTAATTTATTGTGGGAGAATGAAAATGGCTGACAACAAAAATTAGTTGCATTTAAATGGGGCGAGAATCTCGACAAATTGTGAGCATTCATTTTAAAATTACTTAAATTTGTCCATTTGCAAATTCATTAGCTTAGCTTCATAACTTTTGAATGTGTTCTAAGAAATTGCACCAAAAACGGCTGATCAATCGAATTTCCCCCCGGCGGTGGCATAAAAAGGGACGGAAATGGGCCGCGGGGACAAACAGCGAATGGTGCCCAACCTCGAAATATAATTGATTGCGCGCAACGATCATCACTCAATCACTCCTCCGACTGAGTCTGATCGTCCTCCGTCCCCCTCCCTATTCCCGTCTCCCTGCCCCCATTCCCCCCCCCCCCCCCCCCCCCCCCGCCTTCCCATTCCCGTCCCTTGCCCTTATTTCCGTTACCCCATTACCTCCCTCCATTCCCCCGCCCTCTTATTCCCGTTCCCTGCCCTTATTTCCGTCCCCCGCAACCCTTCCCAGTCCCCCATTGCCATCCACGGCCCCCATTCCCTTCCCCGTCCCGCATTACCTCCTCCATTACCGTCCACGGCCCCCATTCCCTCCACTTTAACGGGTCCTATCGAGACAAATGTGTCCCCCTTATACATGTCTGCTGTCCTCTTCATTTTGTCCTTCAACCCATTCATTGTGGGCAAAACAGTCTGTCCATTTCCGTTCATTCATTTCCCCCCACCCCCAGGCAAAATGCCGTTAATTATTTCGGCCCCAACTATTTTTTGCTTTTATTTTCTGTTGTGTTTGTCTGTCATTCGACTTGTCCAATGCGATGTGCTTGATCAGGTCAATTTGACTTTTTCGATCAGATGGCCACTACTTAATTCATGTTCAGTTGACCAGACGGGGGCAGGCATTGCTTGTGGACGCGAGGATTGATGGGGTCGAAATTAGGCAATGCACTTGTTCAGGTAGTGGGGGATTAGTGGCGGACATAATTAAATCCATCCGATCCCCAAGCGGGCGGATATTGCAAATCCCAAAACTCCATCCGGAACAATTCGTTGGTGAGGAAAGAAGTGGTTGGCTAATGGATTAACAAGATGCCAACATTTTTTGGGATTAACGGGGGAATGAAAACTGACAAAATTAGTGCCGTTAAAACAAACAGCAGCCGCTTTTCCCTTGTCAGAACAGAGAGAGTGCATTGATGAGATGCAACAGCAGGCCATGGACTGTGTCAAAAGCTGCTGGACAACATTTAGCGCGGTAATTAATTTAATTAATGTTTTTTTTTTCAAATTTAAAATTGATTGGGTGCCGGGCGTGCGCGGACACGCGCATTGGCATGGGGTCGGGAGGGGCGGCGACCTCGGCGGTGGAGAAAAAGCGTGTGAAACCAAACGGGCAGAGAAAGATGGCCTCCAACAGTTTGGTCTTTGGTCTCCGAGGGACGCCAAGCCGAGGAATTGAAATTTGTTAAATTGATTTAAGAATGACCCTTATTTTGCGAGATGAGTCGCAATTATTGTAATTTTGACAAATTGGGCAAATAGATTAGTCATTTTCATTATTCATTGAATTCATTCGTTCGTTCAAAGTCCGTTTTCATTTTCCCCTATTTTTTTTGTTGACAGATCACTGATCAGCCGCAAAAATTGCGAACGTGCTTTGTGAGAGCGGACGTGTTGATCGGTGCGTTTTGCCAACTGTGGGAAATCCCTCCCAAAATGTCCCTCCCCCTCAAAAGATGAGTTCGTCAAATGCTTTGAGAACAACGTGGAATCGTGGGTTTTGAATGGCAAAAAGTGTCGCGTCGTTCGAAATTGTTGACAAATAATGATTGTCCTCGGGGAATGATTTCAAAAATAAGTCAACGATCGAACAGCGAAACAATTTCCAACCTGAAATAAAAATGATTTTCAAAGACAATTCAATTTTGGACAGATGCCTTCAGCAACGAGAAGAAAAAATGATCACCAAAGTGCGTTCGATTGGTTTCCGCTCTATAAATTAGTGTTCGGCAAAACATTAATACCGCGCGCGGTATTTAAATAGATACCGCAGTAAACCCCCGACCTTTTCGGTACCGTACCGTACCGAACACTAATATAAATGCACATAAACCACCTGCTGCTAATCAATGCCTCCCTGCCCTTATTTAGGTGAACATCACCGAACTGTTTCGGTTAGGCATCGATCGAATCGAGAAGAGCAAGCAGCAACTGATCAAAAGTTTGGCAGGTGGGCGAATGGTGGCACATTTTGCAAATTAATTCTTGAAAATGTTCAGTCGGTCCAATAAAGAAGGTGAGTTTGAATGTTTGCTGATCATTCATTGAACACAGTTCAAATAAAACATAAAGATTATGGACACGACCAGCGATTTTGGCGTCTGCGTTAAGGTCAGTCAGTTCGACCTTCCAATGGCACCGAATGCCGCATTTAATTGTCGGCACATCACAAAATTTGTTTAGGACTGTTTCTTGGCCAAAAACCCGGATGAATACTGCTTTGACAAAATAGAGTTCGTGCCGTCTGACTCAAATTTCTCCATTAATCCATCAAATTCCATCCCCTCAAATCGATCAGTTGCCAGCCCCTTTTGGTCGGAGCAAAAGCCACAAAATCATTGAGGAGATGTACAAAACGGATCGACTGGAAGAAGGAGTCGGGCGAACTGTGCGGTCAGTTAACATTCATCCTTTAAAAACGATGGCACAAAATGTTGCGATTTACAGAATGTTCGGTAAAGGCAGGCATCAACGACATGGAGCAGTACTGGTAAGAAGGGGGCACGAGTTAAATTTTCGGCGCCTCCCATGGAATTCATACCGAAATTTGCATTACGGTTTTATAAAAATGAAATGGTTCCAATTATTGGAAGACTTTCTTCCCTCCCTCCGATCAATCAATCAATTCATTCATTCATTTGGCAGTCCCATGCTGAAACTGATGGGCGGAAGACCGGAAGAAAAGCATAGGAGAACCGGGGCCAGGGGACACCAGCAGCAAACAAAGCGTTGATTGTTGCTGATCAGAGACAGAAGAGGAAAGGAGAAGCGATGACGTCAACCAACCGACCGATCACTAACTCATGCGATCAGAACCAGACCCTTCACAAACTGAGTGGGGGGATGCCATGCCTTAGCACCGAAACTAACACTTTCGGAAACAAAGTGTCAAATTGAAATCCGCGCTTTCCATTTTAGGAATTTATTTGGTGCTTTGGCATGGGTAACAAGAAAAAGACGAACCATTTGATAAGTAAGTTGACTGAATATTGGAACCTCTCAATATTCAGCAAGCTTGGAATGTTTTCGCGGTCCTATTTGACTACTATATATTTTGTGCCAGCCGTGATTGAATTTCCGATGGCAAAATTCAATTACGGGTGGCAACAACATACACATTTTTTGAATTTCATTTAAAATCTCCTTCCAACATCGTCTTGTCTGATCAGGATCAATGGTCACTCAGCTTGTCAATTCAAACCCGGCATATTCAATTCACCTTTTTTTTTTTGTCATTACATATCTAAAACATTTGTGAATTACGTCACCAGATTACAAATAATGTACTATATATAATAAACGCAACAACGAATAGAAAACAAATTGAACGAAAGCATATCACCATACACATTTATTGAGTAATTCGTAAAGAACAAAGACAAATAAAACCAATGATCCATTGATCAAATTTATTGGTCAAATAATTGCGATCACCGCCAAAGTGGGGAAGGGGGGGGGAAGGAGGGAATTTTTTAGCGTAATATCACCACCAAGCATTTGTAAGGGCAATCGATTGCCATACCGTATATCAGTCTAAGTGTACAGTCTGAACGTAGGGAGGAGGAGAGGGGGTGGGGGGAGGTTCGAATTGTTTGCTTTGTGATTACCAGAAAAAGAGTATTTGTTCCTGGCCTGGTCCCCTCCCCCCGTCCCATTGACTACGGTCCCCGGTGGTTTTTCGTAACATAATCGCGTATTTCTACATTTTCTTTTTTGATTGTTTGTTTGTTCATTTTAAAATTTTGTCATTCGACACATTATCACTGATCGAATGGTCCTTTATCCTCAAGCTTTGGCCGGGCTGCTCCTCCGGCACAACATCCTCCTTGCAGAAGCTGTGAATTGCCTAAATTGTCAACAGATATAAGCATGACACGATGTTGCCGTCCAATTATGTTACCTTTCCGTCCGAAAGTACGCAATTCCGAAGGCGCCACACGTCCTCCTCTTCGTCCCAGTACTCCTCGAACTGTTCGTGGCACACTTGGCATTCCTAGAATGGCATTTCGATTAAATGAAAATTGTATTTTTTTTTTCTGTCACCTTCGACTCGACCATTTCCGAAGGAGCGTCCCGATTGGTCCCGGTTGCGTGGTGTTGGTGAACTGAACTCGCCACATTGTCCTTTTCGTCATCGGCGGCGGATTTGTCGACAGAGTCTGTGAGAAAGGAAAAATCAGAGAAATATGAGGACCCTTTCAAAAACCCAAATTTAGTATTTTACCCATCCATTTATTAACCTTGCCCGTCGGCTGTTTGAGTTTTGTTGACCGTTTCCGTCTCCGAATAATCAAACCATTCCTTAAAATTAGATGAGTCTCAACAAATGTATGCATATTCGAATTCAATATTTTCCCATGCCCAAAATCCCACTAACCTCCTCCACCATATACCACGGCTGTGACCGAATGCCTTTCACCACTTTGGGCCCTTTGTTCAGTTTTTGGTCTTCCATTCGAATTGTGTTCTGCAAATGCCAATCCGCGTGCCGTTGGTACGCCTCATTGTACAGCTCTTGGAAAGCAATGCCACAATATTGGCACACCACGCGGGGACGATGGATGGCATCAATGATGGAATCGTAACGGCTGAAAATGCGCAAACATTGTGCACGAACAAAAAAATCGGAAAAATTAGTTGCCAAAACTTTCCAAGAAAAATGTCATGATTTATGAACATTAACAAAAAGACAATGCAAAAAAAAAATTAATTAAAATTTAAAAGCACACTAACATAATCAGAGATCGCATGCTGAATTGCTCCAGGCCTGACATGGGCGCTGCCCTGCGCTCCAGGTTATCCAAGCGGTGGTTGGACGGAATTGGCGCAGCGTTCAGACTGGCAATGGCCGCATTTTTTGCCTCCATCGCCGCTTGTCTCTCGCGCTGTTTCCGTTCCGCTTCGGTGGGCTGCTGCGCAAGAAGTCCGGTCTCCTTCAGGCGCTTCAACAGTTTGGACACGTCGATAGTCGGAGTTTCTGAATTGTTATTTTAAAATATTGTAATAGGATATTCACTCGACTGGAAAAATCAGACAGAAGCGTAAAAAGGATTCCCCGACAATACGACATCCATAAAATCTGACACCACATTAGTATTAAAAAGAAACAAAAATAAAATTTAAAAAAATATTTCTCTAAGAGGCTTGAACAATCCCACTAACAAGAATTAAATTCAAAACTTTTTCTGAGGGCACATATTGCACCATCAGACCTTTTCTTAAAAAAATGTTGGCGAAACAAAAAAAAACAGCGACCGACCGGAGGGTTTTCCTCTAACCCGAACCCTGCCCCGTACTTGCCCAATATTCATTTGCCCTTAATCATTTGGTGTTTGTATTGTATGTCTCCCCGTCCTGCCTCACCTGTCTTTGGTTGCATCGTCGGCTGTTGCTGTCGTACTGCTGGCATGTATCTCATGAGCTCATAGCTCGGCTCCGGGTCGATGCGCACTTCAGGCGGCGGCCCACAGAGTCGGATTTCGTGCCGTCGTTGGTTTATTGTGGCAATAATCGGTGGCCCCCCGAAGGCGCCTTTGAACGCAAAATTGCCCATGTACAGCTCGCGAGAGGGGGCGCCGAAACGCAGGATGTGCACATCGCCGTCGATCAGAACTTGCTTGTGTTCACCGAACGCCATTCGATGAGCCGTCCCGTCAATGATCACGTCACGAGACGGACCAGCGAAGGACACGCGGTGGGGCAATCCGTTGCGTTCAATGACCGCCACGTCGTCCAGGTAGAAGACCTTTTAAGAGTGGGTCAAAGTAGTAAAGGATGTCCCAACAAAACAGAAAATATGTCGGGTTATTTAAAAGAATATAACCTCATATGCTTTTCCGTCCACAAAAATGCGGTTGTTTTCAGGAACTCCGGGCAGTTTTGGGGTCACATTTTGGATGTGATGTTGCTGCTGTTGTTGTTGGATTGGCCCTAAAATTCCACAAATTGACTCGTAATTTCCCGTTTATTGCCAAAGCTTATTGTTAACCTCGTGGAAAGAATTGTGGCGGCGTCTGATCAATGAATGGACCATTCTGATTCGGCGCCGGTTGAATGGCAGGCGATGGCATAACCAAGGGTGGCATGGAAATGGAAGCGACGACAGGCGGAGGGATGACAGCCGGGGGCACCCGAGGGTCCATTGGCACGAGTGGAGGAGCATTTTCCATTGCTTGGACAGGCGGAACGACAGCGGCAGTCGCGGGCGACGGATGCTGTGCCATCACAGTGCGGCCAAACGCGTGAGCGCCCAACGCAGTGGTCGGCTCTGGCGTTTTTTTCAGCTAAAAGACAGAGAAGTAAATGTCGTGACGGTTATTAAAGCAGACACGGACTGAAGACCTTTTTAGGCTAATTGCTCCATGGAATCCCTTGAACTTTGTTCGTTATTTGAGATATGATTTTAGTAATTTAATCCATGGACCATGTCCCCCTACATACCGTTTTGCCAATGGTTTGCGGTTTGACTGACGGTTGGTGCGGCGTGGGCTGAAGGGTTGCAGGACCCTGCTTAATGATGTTTGTTGTTTGCGGGAGGGAAGTGGTCCGTCTTGGCCGCTTTTGCGGCGGTTGTCCTCCTTGTTGCTGTTGTTGTTGAGACATCAGTGTGGGAGGAGGCTTCACTTTCAGAGACCTGAAATTAGTGTAACATCCAGAAAAACTATTTGTAAGACTGCTTCAAACCCTAATAAAAGGAGAGTTTTCTCTGCTACCTCATCAAGGGCTTGCATGATTTGGATCTAATTTGTAAGGAGCATAAGAATTCTTAGTGGGAATACTGGGTACCAAATATTTATTGCATTTTTGCCTACACCCCCTGGACATATTCTCGTCCCCGTCCCCCTTTTTGTTCCGTACATAAGTGCCTCCGGCTTCCGTTTCGGCTGTTGCGGGTCCTTTTTCTGCTTGGCCCCTTCGCTGTCTCTTTTGGCTCCGCTTTTCGTCTTTTCCTTCTCCTCCTTTTTCTTCGGCTGCTGTTTCTGCTCTACAATTTTCTCCTCACATGTCGGCTCCCTCTTCACCTCTTTGTCCGCCTTGCTGACTTTTGTGTTCGCCGCCCCTCTATTTTCGATGGTCACCACCAAACCGGCGGAATGTTCAGTCGTTGTAGAGCTCACCAAGTCTTCCTTGCCAGTGGGCGACGCACCCGGTTCCTTCTTCACGACAATGGGCGAAAACTTAGCCACCGGTTGCTAAAAATTGGCAAGAATATTTAATTTCAGAGTTCTCTGGAGAAAAATTAAGAATCTACGTCCAACAACAAAACCTGTGGTGGTTGTTGTTGCTTCTGTTTCTGCTGGTCAGCCACCGTCACGACTGGGGATTTTCCATTCAGAAACAGCGGATTCACATGAACAAAGCTGCCCCCTTTCGCAGCCGAAATCGGCGGCGGTTGCTGGGGCGCCGTGGCCGATGGAGTGTTCGGATGAATGATGGGCCACGCCTTGTCGATGGCGTTGATTTTGATGTCGACATTGTAGAGACAAGAACGCAGGAACACGTCGGCCCAAGTGCAGCGCAACCGGTAAATAGAGGCGCGAGTCTTCTCATCACTCTAAAAAAAAATTTCTGTTGTTGTTAACTCTTTTAAGGGCTTAACAAATCCCAAACACACGGGATTTGCTACCAAGAAATTTAATTTACACCACTTAATATTTACCAAATACATCTGTTTTTCAACTTGATACCAACAACGCCGTTTACCATTTCTACCCAAAGTAAAATAAGTGACAACTTTCGAATCCGGTTATTTCCGGATCTTTCTGATTGAAAGTTCTGTTCTAAACAAGTGACGTCGGCATGACCCAGATAATCAAACACCTCATCATTCAGTATCAAATTCAAAAATTCTATGGAAAATACTAGTTTTAGTGACGTTCAGGATTTCGGAGATATAAGCCTATTTCATAAATTCAAAGGCAAGGTAAACACAGCTTAGACCACATGGAACTGACTGAGGGGAGGGGTGGGAAAAATTTAAGTGGGTCAAATAAATGAATGGATCTTTTTAGAAATCAATTTTCCGTTCGCCCGTCCCTTTACCCCGCCCCTCCTCCAGTGACAACGAATGCATCAGTAGCTTGACGGAGGGTCAATAAGTAATAAGACACAACATAACAGAACCGAGGAGACATTTAAATTTAAAGACTTTTGGCTAATTATTATTCCATCCCTCCATAATTTCTTCAGTTGAAGCATTCCGATAACAAGGAAACATTCAAAGAGTGCTTATCCGTTCATTATCTTTTAACTAAAAACTTGAGCGGCAGCAAAGTATGTATTTGGCAAAGACGGAGAAAGAGATCAGCAAGAATATAAATGATATTTAAGGACACTGGTGTGATAAACAATATCAGGGCTAAAAAGAAATTGAGGAATTTTTAATTGTAAGGATTTCAGGCTTTTTGGGCGATTGGAATGCTTTGAATGCGAATTGACGAGACCACCTCCTTGAACACATGGACAATCATGTCAACGATCTTTTTCGCAAATATGTCTCGGTAGGCGCCAATTGTCGAGGGAATGTTCTTGACGATTGAGTCGAGCACGTACAGCATGACGATTTTCATTGGAGGCGGGCACTAAAAATAGACGCAAGCATTAGAAATGAATTAACAAAAAAACGCCCTCTCAATTTTCTGAAAACCAAACCTTGAAGAGACGCTCCTCAATCACAGAAACAATTTCGCTGGCATAAGATGCATAATCTTCCGCCAGAATTGTGAGCAGATTGATCTGAGTCTTATCATTCCTGGTCAGCTCCGACAACGCCGCCCTGAACGTGAAACGTTTAATTAATACATCAAAAAAATTAGGAAAAATGCAGCTTAAGCATCCAATAAAAAGAGCATGTAATTAATTCTTAATCATTCAAAAACCGAGACTGCTTTTCTGCGATGTTTATTAGGTAGCTAATTATGAACGCCTAATAGGAATCATTATTTCTTGCACACCTACCTATATTCTTCGGCAACTTCGTCACAAGAAACCATGTCGGATTGTGAAAGATAAATAATATAAATTGTAAACCTAAAATTGTTCAATATATTATATAATTTATTAGAAGTAATATTAGCGTGTGTGAGTAAATCGACTGTGCTATGTAGTAGTAAGCAGCTCCCGCTGTTTAGACAAAAGGAATCGATAAGCGCGTAAAAGGAAGGTGAGGAAAGAAGCCTGTTTTTCGCCAAAAAATATAGATATACGACGAATGAGAATGAAAGAAGAGAAAGAGAGAGTTAGTTGGAAAGAGAAAGAGAGTCGACAAACATTCCTCGAATAAAATGTTCTGTGATAGAGAAAGAATGAAGGAAAATTGGTGCGGCGAATCGCAGCTGTCGAAACTCATCAAACAATCGGAAAACGAATGAGATGGAATGGAGCAACCACTTCTGTTAAATACTCCACCGGCGTAATGAATTGTGTGGGCGAAAAAAGGTGGGGGAGTCCGAATGAATAAATGCGTATGAATGAATGAATGAATATATGAGCGCGTGCGTAGTCATCATGAAGGAACATATTCGCTCCAATTTCAGCAATCGATTACATATTTTTAAATCAACACTACAAAACCAAACGAATTACTAACAGGATCATGATTGGAGGACGAAAAAATAGTGGAGGGGGGGGGGGTGGGGAGGTAAGGGCTGTTTGGGACAATCAGAAGCTAATTATAAGCGATTAAAAATTCTGAAAAATGTAATAAATCGAAAAAATGGTTCTTAATATTTAACCAGCATATTTTTGAGCTAAATATGCGATTTACAAAACTATGCGTAAAAGGTCATGGTTTTTATGAATTCTTCGGTAAAGAACGTATTGTACCTTAAACTTTTTTTGGAAGTTAACCAAGTTAGCGACCAAACCTTGCCCGGTAATATCTGAAACTTGTCTTGTAAAAATTGTATTAAAGTCTGCTCTGTGTCTGGGCGTGAATTCAACTGGATGGACTTGATTTATAAAGGTCGTCTGGCGTGAGCTGCAGAACAATAGGTTAAACGATCGCTTTAAAAATACAGGAGAAAAATATAATTTTTGCAAAGGTTCAAAAATGCCATCGAATGCATAGTTTAAGCATTATATTTATTTATTAGTTTAAGCATTAATTTAAACTTTTAATGTGCAAAAATTGTAACAAAGTTGCTTCATATTGCGGGATGTATATAGTCTCGGTGACGCTTAATTTTCTTTTAAGAAAATAATTTAAAACATGCTTCTAGTATTTTCCTTGTTATCAATTCCGACAATACATTTAGTAGACATATAAATTTTCGATTCGGATTTGGATCCGGGATTTGGCATAGGGTCAAATCAATGTCGGATTCGAAATCAGCAACCCTGAAAAATCTAGAAGCGTGTGTTAATTTAGTTTCAAAAATTGTAAATAATTTTAGCAACCACAAAAAATTGTTAATTTTAGCAGCCACATCTATATAAGTTCCTAATATTGCAAGCATATTGTGTGATTTGATGATACGTGCATATAAACCCGTTTTGTTGTCTTCGGTATTTGTTTTTCGACAGTTCTTGCTTCTTTTCTCAGCAATAGACTTCCTTTTAGGGTGTAATTCTGCCTGTTTTTTTAAGGTCGGTGACATTTCTCATGAATGGCACTGCCGTTGGCAAGTAGACGGACATCTCCAACCGGAAAGGACGAGGATGAACCAATCAATGGATGGCTGAATTTGCCATAAAATATTAGTGCGCTTCTTAAAAGAGATACCTGCAAATTTTGCATCTCAATTCCGTGTCCGTTTCATGGATGTTGACAATGAAAGGATCCGGTCTCAGCTGTCGTTGGAATATCGTGTAAGCGTCCAACGAAGCGACGGAATTTGAGTGCTCTAAAAGCCCAACACGAAGAGCGTAATCCCGAAGCACTTGCAAAAGACAATCGCGTAGCCCGTAGATGACCATTTGATTTTGAATCAGAAATTGGAAGGGTCACAATTGATGCTTTTCCCTTCTTTTCTAAAAATACCTTTTCGATGAGATCCAGCGGATTGATGTTAACGCTTGCCGTCTTTCTCAAGAGACATGCGACATGTTCGGGACGATTGGTGGCGTATTGGATCAAATGCTGCCAAAGTTCGCCGTCTCCGTTTTCGGCACAAAAATCAATTGCCATTTCAATATTACTCAGTTTGTTCACCATTAGGTCGAGTGCCTCCAACCGATTCCCGCTTCGCCCCAGCAGATAAACCATCTTTTTAAAGAAATAATAAATAAACAATCATGTTCATCCGTTTATTTCACCTCTTCCACGTATTCTCTCTTTTTGCACACTTCCAAAGCAATGTCCAATTTGTAATGCTCATTTTTGCGCAAAAAGGACAACAAAGCTTCCCTTTTATGCTCTGCCTTAATAAAAAAGTTACATAGTTCATCAACGGATTTCTTATGTACCAACATTGAATAAAAAGATTTGTTGAATTCAGAAGAACTCACCAAAAGTCTGACGAGGCGGTCGGAATATTTTGTGCCTTCGCCTCGTGATTGTAAAAGCAACAAATAATTCATCTAAAGTAAAAATGAATGTCAAGAATAAATAAATGGCCAGCCAAATCCCTCCATCACTTGTATTTTTGGATCATGGCCAAGCAACTTGACGACCTGATCTGAAAAAGTAGAGTCAAAATGAATGAAACATTATTTAAAGTGGCCTTGTTGAAATGGCTATTCTGGGGCTGGTTAAACGATTGAAATGACGGTCTGAGTAGGAAATCCTACTCCCGAAATGTTTTCTTAGATACGGGCTTGGTACCATGTGGCAGCAAATCCTCGTTGTCCAACAGCAAACGAATAGCTAATGTTTGGTTGATTTCCATTAACTGTTTTATATAATTCTGCTGGTGTTTCGTCTGCACTTCGTCGTCAATGCCATCGCCTTTCTTTACAATGTACGAGAAAAGTTTATGCCGATTTATGATGCCAAAAATCGCCGGGTCGCCGAGCAGCAGAAATGTTTTTATGGCATTTTCGTAATCTCTAAATACGAAAAAGCATCCTACAAAAAGCCCAACAAAAACGGGAATAATTATGGAAAAAAACTTGCTGAATTTGCAAATATAAATTGGCCAATGCGTGCAAAATATGTCCTCTGTCATCGTCCCGGAGTAACTTGATGCCCAATTCGTTTGGCCCTCCCATTTTTCTAAACTGTCTGTTTCTGTTGTCCGCCGAAATTCTGTCAAAAACTTTGTCCTTTATCGCACCTGAAACAAAAGCTTAATAGGCCACACCCTAAACTGAAATGACTCACATGCCCTATAAATATCGGCATTCCAATGGGACACAATGCCATCGAACAATTTGGGGCGCATGTAAAGCGCGGCCAGCAGCACAGACTCGTAGCATTCGGGCTCCAATTGAGGGTCCTTTGTCGGAAGTATCGGCACGAGTTTCAGTATTTGGTGATGTCGTTCAAACTCATTGACGTAAAATTCCCACTCTACTTTGTGGGTTAAACAAACCTACAAAGAGTCAAATCATTTATTTGTTACTTTTTTACCTGTGGTAAAAAATTTGCGGCCAAATCGTAGGACCTTCTTTCGATCAGGTGATTGATCAGGCGTTTCCCAACCTCCAAAACGGAATTTTCGCGTAGCGATTCGCCGTTTCTGATAGCCCTTTCCCAGGCCTCCTCGAAAAGGCCGTTGTCCATCAGCCACGAGATGCGTTCGTCCACCGAGCACGGAATGGCCTGGTAATATTTTTATTCCTTTATATCCCAAAATTTGGCTGCACCTCTATCACTTCACGAGAGCCCATCAGAAAGAAAATGTTATCCGAAGTCAGCGAACACAGCGCAAAACGGGGCAAAATGTTCAGGTCGACAGTGCGCATTTCAATTGTGTCCTCGGAAACCAACACAAATTCAGACACAGAAAATGGCCTCAGCAGCAAAAGTTGGGCGGAGAATGGTTTCGGAGGAAACGCCTCAAACTCAGTAATTAAAAAAAAATACAGGAAAAAGACACTGATTTATCAGACTTGTGATAACGAACCTTTTCCGATGGATCCGCTTCTGACGGAAGGCATTGGTTGGCTCTTACACCAAAAATGACTAATTCGTATTTATTTTCCATTGTTCGCCCATTCCTAACAGAATTCGGAGGCGAATTCGAGGGTGCTGTCTGGAGTGCCTGTTGCTGGTCGTACAAATCTTCGTCAGTCGGAATGGTAAAAGAAAGCCCGGCAATGAAAAAGTCGGGAATTGTGAATTTATGCAAAATTTGGCCATGTTTGACGGGCAATTCGATGGACGGACCGCCACTGTTCTTAACTGGGAAGAAGGAACAATATTAATACAATATGAATAGCCCAAAATAAAACAAACAGACCGAATATCTTCTGAGCCCCGTCTGCACTGAGCAGACGCAAATCGAATTTGCCCAGCCAACGGCAATCGTAGACTCATCCAACCTATGGCAAAAAAGAAGTTTCCCTCAAATTTAATCATTCCGTTGTATTCCCCGTCCTCCCCGCCAAATTCCGATTTATCCTTTATCAATACCAAATCAATTTTGGCGCACAATTCGCAATGATACTGCTGGTGTTATGGAACGGTTGGATAAGTGTCAAACTTCGGCCGAGCTTCCTTGTTAAAGATGCGAATCAAACACATTCTGCCAAAAACCCAAATCCCACAGGTCGTAAATGCGAGTGCCCGTTTCGTTGGTGAACGCCACGTATTGGCCAAACCAAGAAATGGCCGAGATCGATCCATCGCGTTCCAAGCCCTTGTAAAGGACGGTTTCACGTCGTTTGCCAGCAAACAGTTCGGCACGGATGCCACGCTCGTAGAGAGTCAAATCCTTGGAACCGACCAGAAATCGTTGGTTTGATCCAAGTCGGGAAAAATCAGCGGCTATTTCGACAACTTTAGCTGAGTATTGAAGTGAAATGCGCTAAAGGGCGGTGATACGTTCAATCGTATTTGTTCTCTGATTAGAGCGAACAACCTGATTAAACTCCGTGGAACCGATACCGAAAATGTTCACAGTGAAGTCATTTGCACAACTGATAAAGTAATTGCCAGGCCGATCAATTGAAATGGAAGACACGGCACATTTATGGTAACGGGAAGACTAAAAAAATTAGGGGTCAAAACTGATTGTTATAATTCGGCCAACCGAATGCAGCGTTTCATTGCCCATGTGATCATAAAAACAAATACGTCCCGATTGAAAGCCAATGGCCAAGAACTTGTCGTGAATAGCAAAGGCAGAAGCAGAGTCAACATCGAGTGCCTAAAGTGCCGACAATTGCATTGATTTACTCGAAAAGGCACTCTACGCACCCTGACCAGGCTACCAAGCAGTCGAGAATAACGAAAACGGGGCTCAACCAAAATTTCTTCTTCGTGTTCGACGGTGTCTTCATCTCCGTCAACACCGACAACGTCAGAAACTGTGGAAGCCTCAGTCATTTATCATTTAAACACCAAAAAAAAATAAGGGAAGAAAGCGACGATATTAAGAAGAAAACTATGCATTATAATAGGCATATGGGTATTGGCTCCGAGAGAAATAAGTATAAAATTTTATTAATTAAAATTATCAATTAGGCATTAGAAGGCTACAAAGTTTAGAATTGTCGACAATTATTTGGTCCATTTTAAAACTTCTGTAAATTGGCAACGAATTTGGCGAGGCATTGGAGAATTTTTCATAGGGAATGAGCAAATCGGAGCGAAGAAACCTAAAGAAACCGGAAGGAGTAAAAGCGGTGAAAGGAACATAAACTGACCGGTGTGAGCCAATAAAGGAAAGCAATAACTCATGGACAAGCCGAATCGGACGATCGGTTTCCCTGGACAGAACGCCCGACTCTGCCCGTAGCTGAACAATGACCTCGTTGAGCATTTGCATCGCGTTGTCCAGTCGACCTCGGGGACCCTTTGCTGATGAGTTAGCATAGAGTTCAAAACTAAAGGCAACAGGTTTTTAACGGACAAAATCAAGGATCTTTGACCTGTACGCGCAAATAGGAAATAATCAAAATTCAACAAACCGTTCCATCGACAGACGACTAATTATTGAGGAGCGAGAGCCATTGAAAATAAGTAAATGTTTGAGAGGGATGTCCAAAATAAGGCTAATGGCGAGTAAAAGTTGAACAAGAAAACCAGCAGCCGAACTTAGCTCAGCATCATTGTGCCCTGAAGCGAAAAAAAAGAACAACAAATTAATAAATGGATGACAAACAAAACACAGACCAATTCTGGCAGGGACGGAAGGAAAGTGTAAGGAACGGATGACATCGAATTTCAGGCACAGACATTGTTTCCTGAAGACAAGTGCCCTTGAACAGCTGCCCAGACTAGGAAAAAATATTTCGTAAACACTTTTGAGCATGTGCCGACGTCGAAAAACCAATTCATTGCGTAATCGTTTCAGATCTGAGCTTAAATAAAATCTAAGTGAAGCAGCATTAACAAATAACAGTCAATTTTTAAGGTGGTTTTGTAATTACCTATGGTCCGCGTTTTTAGTGGTCAGCTCGAAGACGGTGTCATCAGTATGCGATTCATTTTCTTCTTGCGATTTGAACAATTTACTCACTTTGCAAATCCCAAATATAAAAATTAGAAATGAGAGCAGAGAATAATACATTGGTTCAGCACCGAAGTTGAAGCATTTAGCTGGTACCTTGCCGTTCTAACCAATTCTCTCGCTTTACTCACATTCCTTTGCAGAATTTGGATCATAATTTGCCGGTTTTGAATGTCTGACGCCTGAAATAATAAAATTGTTATTGTTAGCATTTTCACCTGCTCACATAGCTTCTGTAATTATTCTCTTCCGAAACAACATTTTCTAGATGCTCAGAATGTTTTTGAATCTGGGCTTGCGATGTAACAACGGCATTCCACGTATGTCGTAATCTGAACAACCTTTTTGATACCTCAAAAGCTACAATGTATAGTTAAAAACTTATTTCCACCTTGTCCAATCCTTCCATGAATATGACGGCTCAAACTCCAAAAACTGATTAGCTTCTGCTGTCGACGAAAGGTCCATTTTCAACTACATCTAAGTTTATGTCAATGTTTATTTGCATTAAACAACTTTAGGTAAAATTTGAATTTCCATAAACTATTCAAATAAAAATGCGTGCTCTTAAAAGAGAACAGAAAGAGGCTTTATTGAGCATTTAAAAAAATAAAAAGTGAGATGTCCGTTTTCGATTTATAATAAAATAAACGGGAAAGTCGCCATTTCATTGAATATTTGCTTCCACAAAATATTTTTGAATGGTAAGTGTAACGTCGAGCAGTTGGAGGTATTCATCAGCCCCGTCCATTAGTCTTTTCTCTGCTTCCTTAACCAATAAAAGTAATATTTGTTTTATGGTACATTCATTTTAACTAACTAACCGCAATTTTCTCGAATATTTTTGCCTGACTAAGCGGCATCAATGCGCTCTTTTCCAAAATAACCTCGGCAAGTTGTGAAACCATTTGAGTGACACTGTAACCCTTTCTCACTATCATTCGAACAGCGACGAGAGTCTGAATATATTAAGAAACGTTTACAGAATCCTGTCTAAAATTAATTCCTCTCCAACTGACTCCTTTTAAATAATAATATTGTTAATTTAATTATGCATTAATTGTTAGAAAAAAAATGCTAGTGACCTTTTCGGGATTGATGTTTTCGGCCGTTTCCAAGAGCAAATGCACTTCGTCGTCAGGAATTCGTCCCGACATTTCACGAACATCGTCCACAGAAATTTTGCGACCAAGTGAAGCCAATGATTGGAGCAAAGTAATGGACTTTCTCAAATCCCCGCAACAGAAATTGACCAATTCTTCGACAGCCTCCTCATCAGTTTGAATTCCTTCGGCCTTGCAAATGTCCAATAATCTGAATTTCCAAATACTTTGATATTTCGTCGGGCTTGTCACTTATAAAAATGAATTGATTGATTGCACAGCACCTCTCTTTTTGCGCGGTCATTGAAAGCGGTTTGAAACGGAACTTCGCGCAGCGCGACGTCAGCGGCTCAATGATGCGGGTGATGTAATTGCAAATCAGAAAAAATCGAGTCGTCTGTGTCTCGCTTTCCATTGTCCGACGCAGCGCGGACTGCGCGGCGCTAGTCATTGCGTCCGCCTCGTCCAAAATGACCACTTTTAACGGGACGACTGAGTCTTTTCCCACTCGGACCGAGGAAGTCGCAACTTTGGAAAATTCTTTAATCTAAAAATAAGAAAAGTCATTAAAAAAATTTTTAAAAATTATTCCTAGGAATAAAAAGATTTTGTCACTTTTTGCAATGATCACATTTTAATTACAAACAAAAGCCGAGGGTCGCGTCTGGCGGCATCCCTACCAAATGATTAAAGTTTCAAATAACACGCAAACGCACTCTGTGCCTGACAACGTCAATGCCTCGTTCGTCGGAGGCGTTCAGTTCCAAAACCCGGTCTTTGTAAAGAAGTGCAGTTCTGAAGAGTTGACGACACAACGCAACAGCTAAGGATGTTTTGCCGGTGCCGGGTGGACCATAAAAAAGCATATTTGGCAACTAAACTAAGAGAAATACGAATTATTCCATTTTTTGCTTATTTAAATGTCCAAAAACATGCATCTGCGCCCAGCAGACATTTCTTCAGCACTGCGACCACTTCGTCTTGACATGCCACTTCCTCCACCTTCCTCGGCCTGCTTAAATAAGTCTATTGGGTTAAATATTCTCTTCAAAATGATCAGTTTGTTCCCACTATTTCTCCACCCATGGCTTTGCCGAATGACTCGCAATGACATTGCCCATTTGCTTTTGTTGCCGTTCTGTCGCCTTCTTACCGACGGCGCTGTCAGTTGCCGTCGGAACAAAATGGGAGAGAATCGTTGCCATTTACACATAAAAAGACATAATTTAAACGGAGATGAAATAAAAAACATTCATATTGAATCACTGCAAATTTATAACGCAAAATGGGACCACAATCGTATAAATTTATGCAATATTAATAGACAAAATTCAAAGGAATTAAATATTTTAAATTATGCTTTCAAATTGTAAATGTATAATTATACTATAGCTTGATTATGCACTTTTTCCTTCAATTTGTTGTTGCTAACCAATTAACATAATGCACTTTGGCAATTTGAACGATTTCATCAATGGGAAGGTCTAAACAAATATAAAAACAAAATTTAAAAAACTCAAATAGAACCTGGCAAATCGGAAAACAGTAAAATTGCCTCGTTAAAACTGACAGAAATGAGACGAGACCTCAGTTGGATAAGAATGGCAACGCCAATGAAACTAAAAAAGTGAATTAAAAATCGCAATTTTGGTAAAGTCACAACAGTGGGAAGTGCGAATCGGCGAGAAGAATCGAATCCCACAAATGGAACTGAAAAAAACAAAAAGAAATATCAGACATAAAAGTTTTCCACGAGTACAATAAGCCTGGGACGTCGTACTCAAATGGACGGGGTGAAGAAATTCCTATCGCCCAAAGCTGTCGCCGAAAACAAATTCGTGCGGGGAAAAAAAGATCCTCCGCCAATCCCTGAACAACTCTTCCACTGACAAATGAACTAACAACCCTATTAGAGTCTTACGACGTTTTAATCGCTTATTGTAAGTGATGAACATATATTACAATATAAGAACCGACCAATTTGTGAAGTGGCAAAACATGCGCAAAACAAGTCAAAAACCATCTTAAATAATCAATTAACTGCAAAAAAAAATTATTCGAAAGGTTTACGGAATTGCAAAGAGTTCGGGATGAAAATCTAGCGAAATGAGGTGAGCGAACAACTCCGGGTCGACGAACTCGAGCATACGCATGAACTCGGCCAAATAATTGCGAATTACGGTGGAGTTATCGCGAAGGAAAAAGCCGCGGAGGTAACGCTCAATGAAAGCGTCTAGACAACGAAAAGCGGTGGCTGCAAAAGAAAGAAAACGTTGAAAGAAACAAGTGCACTTTTAGTGGTACAGAGGTCGTTGAAGTGTAAAATGAGAAAGGGCGCGGAGAGAGAGTCGAGGCCCTGCCAATACACAAAATCATCATCCCCTCGGGAGACGAGCAAAGCCTTGAGCAACAACTTCATCCGGTAATGGGCCATAGGAGAAGACATCTGAAAGGAAATCGGAAATGTAAACCCCGTAAATCACCGGAAAGGACGACACGAGGTATGTGTTCCCTCTTGGCGCCTTTTTTGCCAAAATCCCAACCAATTCGTCGTATTGATGGCAACGAGGGATGTCCACTTGGAGTTGGCGATCCGAAGAATGCTCAGAAAATGTGTCAATTTCACAAAAGACATCCTGGGGATGTGTTCCGTTGAATGGTGCGGGAAAAACGTCCAACAAAGCGGACCAAACAGCGCCACGATACACCGGCGGAATGTCCTTTTGGCATTCGCAGCGGAATAATTCGGATTTAAAGGGAAGAGCGAACAAAAGACGACGAAATAAACGCATCCGTTGAAACTTAAAGCAACAGATTCGAATTAAATACCCAAATATATAGAACAATGGAGGAGGGGGTTAAAAATAAGATTTTTTTTTGTAAAGTAAATTTCTATTGTATGGATGAGGAAATTGGAGGGATGGGATGGAGAAGGTTGCATATCATAAAGGAATCTTTTTTATTGAGGCACCTGGTAGTTGATGTCGCGTTCCTTTACAACCAAAGATTGGACAGTGTCCGCGCAAAATGCAAAAGGAAGAAATGCCTTCGACTTTTCCTCTTGGCCACCACAACAAATGCTCTTCAAATCCAAGCTCAGGTGCAATTCGTGACGAGGGATGGAATTGAGTCGCTAAATATTAAATCATTATTAAAATTTCAATTCATTTGTCACGAATAAAGATACAATGGCACCTCGAGAAGGTTGCTCAACGGAAGCTCGGCGACGTTCAGCGACAAATTGACTCTGCGCGCTTTTTCATTTCCATAGAGCTGCAAGTCGTCAATGAGCAGTCTGTACAAAAGCAGACAAATTAATTTATTTTCTTCAAAATGATGCAAAATGCCCACTTCACCTGGGAAGTGTCAGCACCGACGGACGACTTTTAATGACTCCGTTTCGGATGAGAATGTTTTCCACGCTGCTCCCGCACAATTTCCACAGGAAAAAGGCCTCGTTGATTGTTTGCGCACCGAACCCGAATTTGGCCAATTCAGTCTCGTTGAGAATCCTCTCTAAAAGCAAACAAATTACCTCAAGGCAACTAACTCATTCACAAGAATAGATTACTTTTAATCGATTCGATTGGCTCATCAATCGTTAAATTAGCTGTAAAATCGACAGAAATTTCATTCCCCTCGCGCTCATTTGTCTCCTCGAACATTTGAAGCAATTTCATTGAATTGGGTCTGTCCACTGGCGCAATTTGAAGACATTCATATGGGACGGAGTAATAATGGACATTTTGCAGAGAATGACGTGACACTTTAAAGTCGGGGCAAGAGACTTCGACAGAATCGAGCAGATTTTCCAAACAAGAGCCTTTCCTGGCTAAAAATTTAACGTAAAGTAAACAATTTGGGACGATTGGAAAGGGACAGATATGAAAATTTACAAAACGAGTCAGTCAAAAATTCCGAGTCATATTAAAAAGAAGCAAATTTTGTGTGACCTCTCTCGAATCGAAAACAAACTTTTGAAAATGACTGAACGCAGCACGGACATGGCTTGCTTCCGACTCCAAATGTGGACAAACTGCCAACCCGTGAACAGTTCAATCAGCAAAATCCCAAAGGACCAAATGTCCGTGCAAAAAGTTAGTTTCTCCCGTTCGCCATTCAGCACACATTCGGGCGCCAAATACCTGCAAAAAAAAAACAAATCTCACTAAACCTTTTTATTCGAAGTTTATACCAAATAAAGGTCCTCAAGAAGTCATGGAACTATTGTACTATCCTTGTAATGTCAACCAATTTTTAAGTAAAGAATTTATGTTTTTGGTTGACCTAATAAACTACTTATTGTTAGAATGATAAGAACAAAGGCACATTTGTCGTCAATCAGTAAAACGATACCATGGCGGACACAGAGCTTCCTTTATGTCATCGTTACCGTCAGAGATGTAATAGAGACCAAAATGGGAAAGTTTCACTTTGACTCTCTGAAAGTGCGGGATGCCGTGAATGGTTAAAAGAATATCTTGCCTACCTCATCAGAAATGCTGAACAAAAGGTTTTGGATGGACAGCGACCCGATAACGATGGAATTTATATGACAGAAGTCAATTGCGGAACAGAGTTGAGAGGCGACAGAAATGCACATCCTCGAACCAATTTGTGCTATTTCACTTGAAGCTTTGATCTATCGCATTTGCAAGTAAAGATTTGGAGGATTTGCTCTCACCCATTTTGTATTCGTCGATATCCCACCGAATGGTATTCACTGACAATTATAACGCCATTTGGAACTGAAAGAAAAATTGAATAAAGTGGAATAAAATGACAAAACCGTACTTGTCTGACACTTAATAAGCTCCAAATATTGACATAAATTATCATGTGATAAGGCGGCAATGCTGGCAAGTCGTCCAAGCATCGATGCTGAGACTGTGGAAGTGGTCGGGAAACAGCCACAATCCCAATTGACTGTACGCGCTTCATTCCCTACCAAAACGACTGCACCGAATTTCATAAAAACTGACAAATTTAAGTAAAATAAGTTTAAATTTATGGAGGTCTTTTCACCGGGATACCAACAAGGAAAGGGATTTTATGTTGACCACAGATTAAGCCCGAGGCTAGCAAAAGCGACACTCTTGGCATTTTGTCTTCCGCAAATATTAATGCTAGAATTGAGTTACGTTTTAGCACGAACGAGACCGGGACGGGATTTTTGGACGGGATCCCGGTGCGGGATCCCGCTCGGTCACATTTTTGAAATCCCGGTCCCTGACCCGGGTTTTTTGATTTCGCCGGGCACTAGTGTACATAAGAAAACTAAGAAAAAAGTCATACGCATATCTTGGCAAACAACATATTGCCAATTAGCGGTGCAAAAATTGTTTAAACAAACTTTCTCCACTTGCGAAAAATCGCACGTAAATTTCGGCTTACAGTGCTGTACTCGCCGCCACGATCGAATTGCAAATTGCTATGTTTTATTCGCTGTTCAATCTCTGAGATTAAATTTAATATTGCATTAAATGTTAAAGATTGTATCCGTTTCTGTGCCATGCCATTTGCGAGTTGGCTGTTGAGCATTGTGA
>JAKKIK010000794.1:0-23125 GCA_024500135.1 Heterodera carotae | reverse complement strand
TTTTTTGCAATTTTAACAAGATTGTATAAGAAAATTGGGAAAAAAATCTGCTTCCGATCTGAACATCGAATGAGACCCGATACCCAAATTTGATCATTTAAAATGCCGACACAAAACTGACCTGAATTTTTTCTTAGCCCCCGCCATAACATGATATACCGTAATTCCTGTGTTAAAGCCCCCCTCTGAATTAAAAAAAAATTTAAAATATTAATAAAACAAATCAAAAATAAAGAATAAATAAACAAAAAATAATTACTACCTTATTACTAAGTATAAATAGATACAAAAAAATCAAATACATACCAATGTTAAATTTAAAATATAAAAATTTTAAAAAAGACAATGATATTCATAAATCTTCATCTTAAATCGGTTACCTGCTAATTTAAATAGATACCTTGTAAACAAAAATTACAAATTAAATTAACCTAATAAATAAATTTAAAAAAAAATTAAAATAGGCAATATCTAAAAAATTGTAAATATTTGAATTAATTTATCTAATAAATAAAAAAATAATATTAATTAACTAAAAAATTGTAATTATCAGATTTAAATAATTTATCTAACAGATAAAAGGTATTTACTAATTAACTAAAATTTAATTTGAAGATTAATATGTATACCTAAAAAATGTAAATATTAAATTTAAAAAAATAATAATTAAATTTAACAAATAGGTAGGGAGGTAGGTGTGAAAAATAATGTTTATACGGCCACCTTTTTGTAACTGACTTTACAAATAAAAATAAATCACCTAATAATTAAAATAAATAAATAATAATTATATTTTAATTACTTAATGAAATAGGTAATTTACCAATAAAACAGGTAAATATTCATAATAGAATTTTCAAAAAAATATGGACCTATCTTGAAAAAAAACCTGTGTTTTTAATCAATTTCAAAAAGAAATTTTCAACATTTAGGCAAATTAATGTAAAAAGCTACGAAAATTTCAAGGAATTTTGACTGAAAATTGACTATAAAATCATCAATTTTTGCCTTTTTTAAAGGTTGAAATATAAAGCCCCCCCCCCTGTAGTAGAGCCTCTCCCTGTAATAAAGCTCCCTTTTCAGGAGGGTTGAAAAATAGAGCCCCCGGGGGCTTTAATACAGGATTTACGGTATTTGGAGTTAATGTATTTTATTAAAAAAATTGATAAAAAGTTCTTTTTTTCATTCTTTTCGTCATTCGGACTGTTTTTGTTCTATTAGTCCCATTCGGTGTTCAGACTTTCGGCGTTCGGATAACCAGCCCTCCCCCCCCCCGTGCGGTCCTGCTCTAACGGATTTTTGGCAATTTTTTTACCAAATTTCAATCTTTCTGAATCCAATCAAATTGGACGGCGGCGGCACGTCCAAAAGTGCCGAATCCTCCAATAAAACGTCACTGTTCACATTGCCATCTTTCCACACAACTGCTCGACAGCTGTCCACGGAATGCCGCCGAAATCCAATGTGCCCAAGTGTCCATCGTCGGATGCCCCTCAAATGTCTGCCGACCAATCCATCGAATCGGGCACTAATCGGCGCAATTACCAGTCCAAGATCGGCACGCGAAGTCCATTCAAAGACATTATACCAAACATCGTCACAAATATAGCTGAAATTATTAGAATATTTCTTCTAGGGCCTATGCTCTTAAGCCCCTACCCCCCCCAAAAAAAAAGGTTTTTTGGTGTTCTCAGGGTCGCTAATCAATGCCCACATATCTGACCTCTAATATCACACAAATCTATCCCCGAAGTCATGCTTTTTTGTTGGATTGCGGGTTCGAGATATAGTAACAAATCTGGGTTCTAACGAAGTTAATATTACCGCATTTTCTCTGATAGACCCCCCCCCCCCCCCCTCGTCGATATATAGTAACCCCCCCCCCCCAGAAGGGGGTAATGAAACCTGTGGTTTTCTTAGAGAAAATACGAATTCCCTTTTAATAAATCACTCACATTCGCTTTAAATTGCGCTCCGCTTCACGAGGATGGTCTGACATAAATGAATTGAATCAGTAACAAAAAATAATAATTGGTGCCTAATGCTGTAAAAATACAATTTTTTGGAAAACGAATAAAAAAAAAAGAAGTCAAAAATGCTGGGAAGAGGCGAGTCGGGCATTTATGAAGTGAAACGAATGAATGAATATGGTCATAAATAATCAATAAAGTGCCTTACTGTGAGATTGTGAGGAATGAAAGGTCACAAATAATCAATTAAATGTCTGACCCATGCATCAAATGATGTGTATTATCAATATGATAAACAATTAAATGGCCTGAGAATTTTCATCAATGATAACAAAATCAAAATTTTTAAATGATAACAAAATCAAAATTTTTAATTCACAGAATTTTCCCCTATGATTCTGACGAATAATACATAGGTAATTTTTAACTTAGGAATCAATTTTTTCAAAAATTCCTGCCGAATGGCTGTATTACAATGGGTCAGAAAGTCGAATAGAAAAAAAATCTGGTTGTAAACTGCCATAATTGGTTTTTAAATCAAAAAAATGAGCGGTTTTATGGTACCTACTAATTAGGGCTGGGATTTATATGTGAATACATATTTTTTTCCTGGATTCTCCATTATTACATATTTTGTGATTTTTCTTACATATAAATCCTAGCCCTACTACTAATATATAGTACCTATTCACTTTCGGACCGCTAATCAGTGCTCACATATCTGATATCCAATATATCACACTGTCTATTACCCTAAAAAACATTTTCGATTTCGAGTCAGATTACTGGTTCGGGGTCCGTATAGTAGCAAATCCGGGTTCTAACGAAGTTAATATTACCGCATTTTCTCTGTTAGAACCCACCCCCCCCCCGAAGGGGGTATTGAAAAATACAACTTCAATTTTTTGGAAAACGAATAAAAAAAAAAGAAGTCAAAAATGCTGGGAAGAGGCGAGTCGGGCATTTATGGAATGCAACGAATGAATGAATCTGGTCATATAATAATCAATAAAGTGCCTTACCGTGAGATTGTGAGGAATGAAAGGTCACAAAATAATCAATTAAATGTCTGACCCATGCAATATAAAAATAGGTTTATGCCCCCTGTCTAAATCATTTCATGATTCCATGCCATATCCATTCGATGCCGCCTCTTTGCCATTTTTTTGTAGCCAGCGCCAATGTTTTTGCGCCTAACTTTTTATTCATTTGTCAAGCATTTTTTGCATTTTTGGATAATTACCCCTAATGACTGAAGCACTTCCATTTTTTTCGGATGCGGCAATCAGAGAAATGGTCATCTGTTGTTACCTTTTAGTCCAAAAAAAAATTTACACCGATCAAGGAGAGAAAATTTTTAGAAATTAAAAAAAGTCGCAGATTATGAATCCGGCCTTTCGAATTTTTGTTCAAATTCGGGTTCGAAACACGATTTTAACTTTTCCAAATTATTTGGATTTTTATGACCTGCGCCTAATTGCCACACATTGGGCGATTGTGACTTTCGTGCAAAAAGCGACTATAAAAGTACAGTTGAAAGGTCAGCTTAAACCGGTACCATCGGTTTCATTCGGATCGGATTTCAATTCCCGGGTTTCCGGAGGTGCCAATAGGATATGATAAATTTTTGAAATTTAAATGGATTTTTAACAGATTTTGGTTCATTTTTGCGAAGAGGTCCCTTTAACGTCTAGTGAAATCTTATTGAAAAGAATACCAAAATGGATTAATTTTGACTAGGAATTCTTGTTGAAGAGAAATTAATTTGGGCATGGAAAAATTGCATGAGAACACTACTATTTTATTGGAATATTCATGTTTTCTGGCTACTAAATTTTCTTTGTCGGGAGGGATATTGGTACTTTCGGGTACACTCTCTCAAAATTCGTAATTAGGGGTTCTAATAAATTATCCTTCGATGGAGTGTTGGTGAAGTGATAAGATTTTGCACAATACGTTACATTTATGCCCTTTTCAAAAATCATAAATAATTATTTCGATATTATTCGAGACAAAAAAAAAGTTATGAGTCGGTCAACACTCGATCAGGAAGCGCCGTCATCTGCTCTGAATGAAGGGGGAATGCTTGTTGGAATATGCGGCTGCCGCTTCATCTCTCGTCCCAGCCAGCATTGGAATCGATATGCCGGAAAATCCAATTCGGATAAATCCTACAGAGGCGCAAAATATGTAATTAGGGAAAATCCAAATTCTGGCATAATAATACTCCCTGATGGTCCGACAATCGGAAAATTCTCATCAAGTTCAAGGCCTACTGGCTGACCGCGGTTGGGAGAGTTGTTGGGCGCTAACGAACGGCCATGTGGTTTCTTTTATTTTTGTAGGATGATACACCGTAAAAAGAATACACTAATTCATCCAAAAAGTTTGCTGGTTTTTTTAGTTAGCCATATTTATTCAACAATTCTTGACCACAATTGGTTTGAGTAAGTTTTAACAGTCAGTCAAAATTGTTACCAAATGTAATATTTTTGTGGCAATAAATCAAATTCATTTCTTCCGATAAATTCCCGGCGGATGCTTTTGCTCGACGTTCACTTTTGGCCCATTCGCTTTTGCCCCACCAAATTGGGACCCGTTTGAGAAGCCAATATTTATAATATTGTTCGTGTCCAATCGTTTTTTTAAATGTCATCCGTTCTCGAGTCCGCTCATTCTCGAATTCAAACGGTCCAATGCCAAAATGACCACAGATACGCACACAAATGATGTAAGAGACAGGCGATTCGGCGTTAATAAATGCCTTCAAAAAATGAGAGAATTGTTTGAATTAGGGCTGTGGCTGTCAATTTTATGTAAAATATATATATTTTGTAGTCAAATTAGTAAAGAAAAAACTTTTTTTGTCATATGCTTTATTTAGTTGGGACCTTTATTTACATATTTTTACACATATTTCGGGCTCTTTGGTAACTATTTTCAGGTTTTGGGAAATTGCTTAACAAAAATGCAATAGAATCGAAAAATTCACATCTAAGAATCGATTTTTCAATTTTTTTAAATATGCACTATTAAAAACGAAATTTTTTTCTTACTCTAAATTCTTGAAATTTCTTTCTGAAAAATTAACTATTTGGCTTTATTAAAAATTAAAAAAAACAACTTTTTTAATTTAAAATTTTATGTTGTTTGCGGACCATTAAAAACATTTCTCTGCAACTTGTAAGTGTTTCATGCCAATTTTTTTAATGGAAAGTCTAAGTCAATTTTTTCCCAAAATTTTTGTTTGCAAAACGCACTTCTTTAAAACATCGGGCCGCAAATTTCCGGGGCCGAAACGTCCGGGGCCGAAGTGACCCAGACTCAAAAAATTGACAGCCATAGTTTGAACTCTAAGATTAAAACCTTTACAAAATTCAGTACCAAAATTCTGGATTATATGAAAGGAAAATCTCAACGATTCACTTAAGCAATTCAATTCAATTACCATTTTTAATCCCTCCAATCTGGTTGCAATGATTTCTGATAATCCCTTGCACGTAAGCACTTTTGGAAGTCCATCACTGCGCGGTGTGTGCAGCCATTTGGCCAATGCTTGGCCAGCGGATGCATTCGCGCCATCGTCGGCCGGCATTTCGGGAAAGTGATAGTCGGCGGCATGGATTACTCGGAGATTGGCACTGTCCCGCAGAACGGTTGGCGATATCCGTGTTTGTAATTGACGGAAATTAAGATTTCCAATATTGGCCAATCGGTAGAGTCGTCGTGCAATGAGTGGCCAAATAAATTTGATAAATTGTGGACATTCATCGATTTTCAGATGATTTGGCAATGAGAAAGTGATGTCCACGGTATTGAAGAGATGGCAAATCAGACGCAGAAATTTAATGACACTTTGGTCAACATAACTGAAAGAATGGACGGAAAGCAAATTTTATTTATATACCGGCGTTTGTCAGTGGCAAATGCTTGCAGGAAAAGGGATTTGAAACGGATGCAAAACCTGATGGATTGTGTGTTTTTCTGGTAATTTTTTTTACCGAATTTCGATTTTTCGGAAGCCGATCAAATTGGACGGCGGCGGCACGTCCAAAAGTGCCGAATTCTCCAATAAAACGCCAATGTTCACACAGCCGCCCTTGCACACAACTGCTCGGTTGTCGTGCCTGGATCGGCGAAATCCAATATGTCCAAGTGTCCAACGAATGGTCCTCAAATGTCTGCCGACCAATCCATCGAAACGGGCACTAATCGGCCCAATTTTCAGTCCAAGATCGGCACGCCCAAACCATTCAAGGACATTGTACCAAACATCATCGCAAATGTAGCTGGAATACATCAAAAATAAGCCTCATATTTTATATTAAAAAAACCCGTAAGTACCAAAACGGGTAAACAACTAGGCTCGGATTATTTATCAACCATCGTGTAAGCCCATAAAAATTTTTTTTTGAAAATCTTTTGACAGATATCCCGTAAATACCAAAAAGGGTAATTTAATTTCCTTTATTTTTGAATATTTTCCCTTTTTTAAGCCACTCACATTCGCTTTAAATTTCGCTCGGCTTCACGCGGATGGTCGGACATATGTAAATAAGCGGCTCCCAAACGCTCGTACTGGAATAATGGACACCAAAAGGCTTAAAAAAATGAATTAAAAAACAGTCAAACTGTGGGGAGAGCACAAGAAATGGAACGAATGCATGGGAAGGATGCGACGATTATAGAGAAGAATAAGTGAAAAGGGCACACAAAAATCAATAAATGCCTTACCGCAGAATGCGGAGAGTGAGGCACAAAATCTAAGATTACCCTTAACTATATGAAAACATTAACCAAGTTTCTTATTTAGCCAAATTTTTTCTAATTAATTAATTTTTTTTTGGATATTATTCTAGACATTTTTGTTGGAATGCGGTTCCGGGTTCGAAATATAGATATTAAGTTTTTTTGTTTTCAAATTATTCTCCTTTTAGCCACTCACATTCGCTTCAAATTGCGCTCGGCTTCACGCGGATGGTCCGACATAAATAAATTGATGTGTCAAAAAAGATTAACAAATGCCAAAAAGCTTTCAAAATACAAATTTTAAAATAAAAATAAAATGATCAAATTATGAGTCACGAATAGGGCAATATTTATGGGAGAGCAAATGAGTCAGAGGGGTCGGGTCATTTCGGCGCTGGGGTCGTTTCGGCGCGCTGGGGTTGTTTCGGCGCTGGGGTCATTCTTTCACAATTTTTTAGAATTCCGAATATCAGTAAAAAAATTATATTAACTGGCAATTGAGTCCCAGCGAAAAATGGAATGTACAATTACATGGTGCATAAGTGAACGGCCTTGCTGGTTTTCTTACAATGAAGGGTTTTTAAATGACTTTTTGTCATAATGATGGATTTTTAAATAATGACATAGCACCATATCAACATTCTTACCAGTGCAAAACCATCAGAAAAGGTTCGGGTCGGGTCGGCAAAAATATCGGCTCGAGTCGAAAAAATCGAGTCGGGTTTAGGATCGACAAAAAGACCGCGTTTCCTAGATAACCCCGTATGCCACGGAGAAACTCAACTTTAGAAAATGAAACAGATTTTAGTATTCATTGTCTGTCTGTCTGTAAACAACCCAGCACCATTTATTTGTGTGAGAAATCGAAGCGACAAATTGGCGTAAAATGGAAAGTGCAAAAAATAGAAAAATGAACAAAAAGTTTTAATCGAATGTAAAATTTTCGTCTAATGTAATATTTTGTTCGCAACAAATCAAATTCATTTCCTCCGACAAATCCCCAGCGGTTGCTTTTGCTCGACGTTCACTTTCCGCCCATTCGCTTTTGACCCACGAAATTGGGCCTCTTTTCAACAGCCAATAACAATATTTATACTTATAATATTGTTTTCCAAATTCTTTAGTTTTTTCGAATGTCATCCGCTCTCGCGTTCGCTCATTCACAAATTCAAATTGTGGTCCAACATTCTGATTGGTGGTACGCATACAAATGATGTAAGAGACAGGCGATTCGGCGTTAATGAATGCCTTCAAAAAGAAAAAAAAATCGCAAAATGAGTTCCCCCGCATTTAAGCAGTTTCGGACGCCCATCACGGCGCGGTGTGTGCAGCCATTTGGCCAATGCTTGACAAGCGGATGCATCCGCGCCATCGTCGGCCGGCATTTCGGGAAAGTCCAAATCGTCATGGACCTGTTACATTTTGTTTCTTGAACAGAAATAAGTCACACAAAATTGGGTTTTGGTAATTTCGTGCCCTTTGTCCACGGTGTTGAACAGATTTTGGATTTTTCTTGGGGGTCCGGAATACCGGACTTTTCTTTTTCGGCACCCAATGCCACCCCTGGTTATAGCTTCTTAGAGCGTGACATTTTAAGGAAGGCTTGAAGGCCATGTCAAAAAAATTGTTTGTTAGCAGTCTGAATAAAACGTAAATTCCTTTTATTGAATAAAGCAACAAATTGGCATAAATCGGCAAGTGTCAAAAAAAAGGTTAAAGAATCAAAGTTTTAAGCGAATGTAATATTCTCGTCAAATTCAATACAATTGTCGCACCAAATCAAATTCATTTCTTGCGACAAATCCTCATCTGATGCTTTTGCTCGACGTTCACTTTCCGCCCATTCGCTTTTGCCCCACCAAATTGGGCCCCTTTTCAGCAGCCAATATTTATAAGATCCATATCCATCACTTTGATCAGGTTTTTCAAATGTCATCCGTTCTCGGGTCCTCTCATTCACAAAGTCAAACGGTACAATGCCAACATGAACCCGGGTAAGCACATAAATGATGTAAGCGACTGGCGATTCGGCGTTGACGAATGTCTTCAAAATGAATGATTATTAGCTGCTAGGGTATTTATCAGGGATTTTTGACAGGAAGCCGTAAAGACCAGAAAATTCTTAACCGTCTCCCCCCCAAAAAGTCCAGATTTTACAAACAAAAAACAATCTTTAATCAAATTTGGCCTCGTGACAAGCAACAAAAAATTAATTCAATTACCATTTTTAATCCCTCCAATCTGGTTGCAATGATTTCTGGTAATTCCTTGCATTTAAGCACTTTCGGGTGTCCATCGCTGCGCGGTGTGTGCAGCCACATGGCCAATGCTTGGCCATCGGTTGCATCCGCGCCATCGTCGGCCGGCATTTCGGGAAAGACAAAGTTGGCATGGATCACCCGAAGATTGGCACTATCACGTAGAACGGTTGGAGATATCAGTTCTCGTAATTGACGGAAATTTTGATTTGTAATACTGTCCAATCGGTGGAGTCGTCGTGCAATGAGTGGCCAAATAAATGTAACAAATTCTGAACATTCACCAATATTCCAATCATTTGGCAAAATGAAAGTGATGTCCTCCACAGTGTTGAAGAGATGGCCAATCCGATGCAGAAATTTAATGACACTTTGGTCAACGTAACTGAAAGATAACTTAACGAATTTTGTTGTATAATGAAATTAGTAAAATTTACAAATCCATATAAGTTTAAAATGTGGTCTAAACCACATAAATACAGATTTTTTTTTTGCTATTTGTACGAATTTCTTTGAAAAATTTATAGATTCATTATTTTTTTTAATTTTTCATTCCTTTAGCTGGTGAATTTTTTTTTTTCGATAAGCTTCAGCACCAGTGTCTCCCGCCCCCCTCCCGTTAAGTGACTATTTTTCCATTTTTACCGAATTTGAATTTTTCGGAAGCCGATCAAATTGGACGGCGGCGCCACGTCCAAAAGTGCCGACTGCTCCAATAAGACGCCACTGTACATGCCATCCTTCCGCACAACTGCTCGATTGTCGTACACAGATCGTCGAAATACAATGTGCCCAATTGTCCATCGTCTGATTCCGCTCAAATGTCTGTCGACCAATCCATCGAATCGGGGACTGATCAGCGCAATTTTCAGTCCAAGTTTGGCACGCCCAAACCATTCAAAGACATTGTACCAAACATCGTCACAAATATAGCTGAAATTATTAAAAATAGAGATTTGTATGGTCAAGAGGCCCCTCTCAAAAAAAGAAAGATTTGGTTTTTCTCAGGGTCCAATTTTTTTGAATCAATTAATTTTTTTTGAATATTATTCGCCTTTTTAAGCCACTCACATTCGCTTTAAATTACGCTCGGCTTCACGCGGATGGTCGGACATGAGTGAATCAGATCAGTAGCAAAAAATAATAATTTGATGCTAAAATAAATTAAAAATGAATTGAGAGTCAAAAATTGTGAGGGAACCGTGTTTAGAGCAGGGACGTATCCAGGATTTGGGTCTGGGGGGGGGGGGGGGTACTGACCGAAAAGTCAATTCTTAGGGGTGTACTTTTGAAAATTTTCGCCCGAACGACCTTTTTTTTTTTTTTGCTCCCGCGCCCATCTGTTAAAATTTTTGAGCTGTGGTTTTCGGCGGTGCCGATAGGCGCCGCCGAGAAATTTTTTGAAAAATATAGCCAAGTTTCTTAAGAAAATTTAGGCTAAATTCAAGGAAATTTAGGCGAAAATGACCAATAATAATAAATAACATGGAAAGGATTTGAACCTGAGATAAAAGTAATTATGTCGGTCGCATAGACCACTGGGACGGGGAGACTTTTTGAATTATTTAATGAGATTAGTTAAGAAAATGTTCAAATTTTTCCTTTAAATTTATCTTTTTTTATAAATTTCCTTGCCTTAATGGAGAAAAAATTTGTGTGTCCGTGAGCATGCCTGTTTAGCACTATGAAAAGAACGAATGAATAATAGGACGGATACGACAGAATGTGAGAGAAAATGATCCCACATTAATCAATAAAATGTATGTCTAACTCATGCAATACGAATAAAACAGACACAAAAACTATTTATGCCAAACATACTCTCTTAACATTTGGCGTCGCCTTTGCGTGCTGCTGGGGCGTTTCGTAAATTCTCCACTTTTTGCAACTCTTTATGCAATAATTGATTATAACTTTTTTTATAGTATTCTTCAGCCAATTTCTATGAACTTGTATCATTAGAAAGTAGGGTTAAGCGGGACCGGGACTTTTCACCAAAACCGGGACCGGGACTAACCGGGACCTGGAAAACCCGGGACCGGGACCCAATTTTTCAACCGGGACCGGGACCGGGACTAAACCGGGACTAATGTGAAGCGAAATTTTTTTTTAAAAAAGTGATCAGATTTATATCCTATTTGGCCTTGAAACAATTTAAACAGAGGTAGCATAGGTAAATGCTAAGCCAATTGGAGGAGGGGAAGGGGGGCCCATCGGTGCCGATAGGCTCCGATGGGAAAATTTTTACATTTTTCGCGAATTTATTTAGAAATATTAACACAAAAATTGCACTAAAGACATTCTAATTTTCTTTGAAATTTTCATTCTAAGTCGGAAAAGCACTGAAGATTATGTGGAGGGGCAGGCGGTGCCGATAGGCGCCGCCGGGAAAATTTTGAGAATTTAGCTGGGTCTCTTATGAAAATTTGTTATAAAAATGGCCCACAAATCTTCAATAAATTACAATTTAATAACTTAAATTTTATATGGAGTTATTTTCACCCTAAAAATAATTTTAAAAAGTCGAAAAGACATGAGAGAAACTTAATATTTATTACCTGAATAAAAAATTGAAGGTTAAGTCATAAAAATAATTTCGACAAACGTGGGATCCGAACCCACACCAGACACAACAGTAAAACATACAACACTAACCACTCGGCCATTAATAATCTATTTTGTCAGTCAAAAATATAATATAAATTCCCTTTCCTCCAATTTCCCTTCTCAATTTTGCACTCAAATCCTCATTCTTACCAGTGTATGTTTAGTCCCGGTTAGTCCCGGTCCCGCCGGGACCGGAACGACCGGGACCGGGACTTGACTTTTTTTGAAAACCGAGACCGGGACCGGGACCTGAAAAAACCGGGATTTCCCGCCCCGGTCCCGGTCCCGGTCCCGCTTAACCCTATTAGAAAGCTATAAATGTTTAGAAACAATGGTACAGTAGAATTAAGCGTTTAAATCCACTCCAAATCACGGATACGGATAAGATAATCCATGGATTTTCCGGATACGAATAACAATTCTTGAGTATTCGGAAGAATATGAATGCCACGTTCGCATAAGCAGGCGGATTACCCAGATCTGGATATCGATTTGTGAGAAATTGGGCGGGTACAGACGGACACGGATATGTGAACCCTACAGATATCTCCGAAATCGGATTTTAAAATTTATATCCTTGATTTTTGACCTTACCGAATGATACGACGATAGTCGTTTTGACTGGACCAGGGATCAAGTGCCCCCCCCCCTCGCGAAATGAAAAAAATATTAGCATAGATTTTTGTGTCTGCTGTTTTCACATTGCATGGTTCAGACATTTATTGATTCATAAATTCATTTCCTCATAATCTGTCGCATCCATCCCATTCATTCGTTCCAATTCTTAGCGCCCAACTTGGCCCGTTTATTTGTTCCTGCATTTTATTTTTATTTTTTAAAGCTTTTTTCTTTAATTTAATCCTTTTTTTTGCCACTGATCCGATTCATTTACATGTCCGACCATCCGCGTGAAGCCGAGCGCAATTTAAAGCGAATGTGAGTGGTTTAAAAAATGCAAATAACATTCAAAAAAAAATTAATTGATTAAAAAATTGGCTAAATATGAAACTTGGTTAATGTTTTCATATATTTTTTGGTAGTTTTAGATATTTTTGTGTCTCACTCTCTGTTTGGTATTTTCGGTTTCGCTGATCTCGAATCTGAACTAGAATTGCTGCATTTCGAACCCTTTGACCCGCATTCCAACAAAAATGTGTTAACGGCATTCTCATGATTTTGAAATCGGAAATTTTGTTTAGGGTTAGGGGAACGACAGACATTGTATAATATGGATGACGGATTATGATATCAGCGACACCGAAAATAGCAAAAAAAGATCCCTATCTTTAATAATTTAAGTTACATTTGTGACGATGTATGGTACAATGTTTTTGATTGGATTTCGCGTGCCGATCTTGGACTGAAAATTGCGCCGATCAGTGCCCGATTCGATGGATTGGTCGACAGACATTTGATTGGCATCCGCCGATGGACACTTGGACACATTGGATTTGGGCGATCCATGGACGACAGTCGAGCAGTTGTGTGGAAGGGCGGCAATGTGAACAATGGCGTCTTGTTGGAGGAGTCGGCAATTTTGGACGTGCCGCCGCCGTCCAATTTGATCGGCTTCCGAAAAATTGAAATTCGGTAAAATTTTGCAAAAATTCCGTTCCAAAGGCATACGGACTAAATCCCGTCTCACCCAAAAAAAAGAGTCTTTTTATGATGGGATCTTGTCGTTTTTGAGTCAGACTGTCGTATTCATGATCAGCGGCTCGGCACGCCAACGAATCATCGAATCAGACAAAAAGCAACGATTCGACGAATCAGCCAAAAAGTTTCGAAACCCGATTTCGAACTCGAACAAATCTTTATTATTCAAATTTAATTTTTTTAAAGCAAAATTTGGAAAAACTAGGCCTAGGTTAGGCTTAAAGGGTATGAAATTTTTATCGGCTTTTTGTTCAAATTTGGGGTTCGAAACTTATCAAAAGTAAGATCGGATCATGATCAGCGCCTTAAATTAGCCGCCCTAAAGAAGAGTTTTCAGAATTAACAAAAAAAAAATTCGGGACAATGGACTACCTTGTAGCATAAAAAAATTCGACACTTGTTCGAGTTCTTAGGTTACGGGTTCGGAACTGGTCAAAAAGAAGGTCAGATTCGGGTTCAGCGCCCCAAAATATTCAATAGAAATAAGTTTTGGGAAAAAATTTCATACCCCTAAGCCATAACCTAGGCCTAGTCTTTCCAAAATTTGGCTTAAAAATTTAAATTTCGACGAATTAAACCTGTCACTTTTAAAGTAGCATCAAAAAAATTTATGGATCTATAATTAAAATAGCAAAAAATAACTGTCCATCCATTCTTTCAGTTACATTGACCAAAGTGTCATTAAATTTCTGCATCGGATTTGCCATCTCTTCAACACCGTCGACACCACTTTCATATTGCCACATTATTGGCAAATTAATGATTGTCCAGAATTTATCAAATTTATTTGGCCACTCATTGCACGACGACTCTACAAATTGGACAATTTTGACGGACTTAATTTCTTACAATTACAAACACTGATATCACCAACTGTTTTGCGGGATAGTGCTAATCTCAGAGTGATCAATGCCGACTATGGCTTTCCCGAAATGCCGGCCGACTATGGCACGGATGCATCGACTGGACAAGCAATGGCCAAGTGGCTGCACACACCGTGCAGCGATCGACATCCAAAAGTGCTTAAATGCACGGAATTCTCAAAAGAGATTACAACAAAATTGGATGGATTAAAATTGGTAAGTGATTTATTTATTTTTTTGCTTGTCATTTATACCGCCCCTTCAAAAATAAACTAAAATTTACTGATTTTGAAAAATGAGGCCAAGTTTGAGAAATTATAAGGATTATGTTTTTTGGTTGTAAAAACCTAACTTTTGGGGAGTGGTGTGGTCAGAATTTTTGTTTTTTTTTGACTTCCGATCAAATTCCTGATAAATACCCTAGTAGCTTGTAATCATTCATTTTGAAGGTATTCGTCAACGCCGAATCGCCTGTCAGTTATATAATTTGTGTGTTTATCTGGGGTTATCCTGGCATTGAGCCATTTGAATGCGAGAATGAGCGGACCCGAGAACGGATGACATTTGAAAAATCTACTGTAATTGAACAATATTATGAGTATTGGCTGCTGAAAAGGGGCCCAATTTTGTGGGGCAAAAGCGAATGGGCGGAAAGTGAACGTCGAGCAAAAGCATGGGATATATCGAAGGAAAAGAATTTGATTTATTGCGACAAAAATATTACATTTGACGAAAATATTATATTCGATTATAATTATATTGTTTAGCCATTTTTTGTACTTGCCGGTTTATGCCGATTTGTCGCTTCTATTTTTTTGCAAATAATTACTTTGCAAAACCCGGAAATTTGAGGTCGGATTTGTTCCTAGTTTAAGAGGCCTTTGTTAGTACGGTAGGTCTGCTTTATAGGCTATGGTAGCACTAATATTTAGCTAAAAACAAATCTACCGTACTACCAAAAAGGCCCCACATTCGAAATCGACCGCAAAATTTCCAATTATTGTGAAGTGCGTGGGAAAATTTTTTCACTGATAAATGCGTGAGGGAAATTTGGTTTGGAACCCAATTCCATCAAATCCCGTCCCCAATAATGCGTAAAGGCTTTTTGGTGTTACTCAATTTGAAGGGATCTGGTTGAGAAAAGAAAAAAAGTTATGGTCAAAAATTCGGGGCATTGGAAAATAAAAATGCTTTATCCCCCCGAAATCCAAAGAATTCATTCACATTGATGCTTTTGTCTCCGCCACTTTTATCCAAAATGTTGCAAACAAATCATCAAATGATTGTAAAATAATCAAAATGAGAATTCATAAATAATAACAAAAGCATAAAAAATGATCATGAATCAATATAAAGACGAAAAAAGAAATTGCGCAAGCAGATAAACATTCGAATATTCGGGTTTATAAAAAATAATAGTCCGGGTTCCTGACATTCGAGAAGCAATGGAAATCGCCAAGAGAATTGCGCGTTAATAATTGAATTTATGGATAAAGAATTTAAATATAGAATTGAGAATTAACAATTCCCTTCAGATTCATGAATAGCCTTGGAAAATAATTTTTGAATTCATAATTTCAAATAAAGGTCATAAAAACCGGAAAGACTGGTATCTTGGATATAAAGTTCGTGGTCAGCGTCCTTGAACCCTGGGAATTGTTTTAAAACAAAAAAAAATTAAATTTCTTTATTTAGAAAATAAAATTCCTCTAAGCTGGACTATAAAAAATGTAATGTTGTCTTTTTTATTAATAGTTAAAAAATGTCAACTATGTTCGAATTCAGTTCCAGGATTCGTAATTAATTGAAATAATTGTCAGGTTGTGATCACTGACCAACCAAAACTAAAGGAGAGTTTTTCCTCTTTTGAACCCTTCCCTAAACTTTAAAGGCATTTTTTAATTTGGGACACTGATCATAATATAAAATTGCTTTACAGCTCAAATTCGACAAAAAAATCAAAATTCCGTCACTAACTAAAATAAATAGGTAGGTTTTTTAAGGTGATGGGTGGAATACGAATTATGCATTGTTAGTGATTGTGACAAATTTAAATAAATAATTTTTCATTTCGGGTCCGGGAAAATTTTCTAACACCCCCTAAAATTCCCTTTTTTGAGATGTTTCGAAATAAAGAAACCACAGGGACTTTTTTTAGGAATTATGAAGGCAATTCGCTTTAATACTCATTTAAATTTTGATGTAAACAACCCTGACATTCTCACATATTATAGTAGTAAGGACAAATGCTTATCCGAGTTATTTATTGTGAAAACAAAATGATTTTAAGCAGCAAAAAAACAGCTGTGGACTACTAATCAGTCAAACTCTCACAAAAAATAGTATTTTTACAACAGATCGAATTAATTTCCTTAAAAAACTCCTCCTCTGATGCTTTTGCTCGACGTTCACTTTCCGCCCATTCGCTTTCGCCACACCAAATTGGTCCCCTTTTCAGAATCCAACAGGCGGCTTCGCAAAAACCTTCCTCGGGCAAAGAAATTTTTGCACATGTCATCCGGTGTTCACGCAAAAACCCTTTTTTCATCTTCAAACAAAAGCTTGAGCAAAAATTTACATAACATATAAGGGTTTTGGTGTCCGAATTTGGGGTTTTTGCCTTTAACTCTGTGGCTGTTGTGACTGCGGGGATGGGCGGTGGGGGGCTCGCAGTGAGTGGGTGGCAAACGGCGAGAGGCAGGAGAGAAGAAGTGATGAAGACACAATTTATTCGCGTCGAGTGAACGAATATGTGATGAATATGCATTTCTAACAGTGCTTTTATATGGGCGGGTGGCATTAATCCGAAGATCAATGCATGGGATGGGGACATTGAATGAGGGCGGCCGGGAGCAGAAAAAGGGGTGACAAATGAAAAAGGGGCACAAAAACCAAGGATCAAAAAAGGATCACAAAATTAACACAACAAAAATTGTCACTGCCATTTCTCATTTTTCCCTCCGCTTATTGTCCACGTCAGCCGAGGCCGACAATCAACCTCGGCTGACAGTGGCCATTGTCAATAGTGGCAAAGATCCGCTTGTTCAAATGTTTCGTTTTTGGTTCCAAATTCAAAAATTAAGACCTTTTTCAGAAATTCGAAATTACTGAACAAATTCGCATCTCTTTTAAAAATGACTTTTCAAAATTTTTTACCCTCAAAATAAAAAGTTTTTTTTGGCATATTTTTATTGCAAAAAAAATATGTTGCAGCGACGAATGTTATTTTTTTGGTTCGCCTTAGGGGAATCTCTTTTCTAAAAATTTTGAAATTTTTGGTTAAGGGGTCCACCATGGTCGGGAAATCAAATCTTTCATTTTTAGAATTTAAATATCTTAATTTCATCCTATTTTTGCCATTTTATGATAACAATTTTACAATACAAAAGAAGTTTGGTGACGCGTTTTTTGTCGCAAATTTCTGGGGGGAGGGCTTTCAATTGGAGGGGAGCCTTCAAATAGAGGAAATACGGTATGTGACCATTTCTTCTCACAAATATGTCGCACCCGCGGTCAGACATTCTATTGATTTTTATGTGACCATTCATTCCTTCATAATCTATGGCTTCTTGGGTAAGGCATTTCATTGATTAGTACATGACATTCATTCCTTCATAATCTTCCATGCGTCCCATTCATTCGTTCCATTTCGTAATGCCCAACTCGGGCAGTTTTTGGTCCTCTCACAATTTGATTTTTTTTTATTAATTTTTTAAACTTTTGCTTCAATTAATCTTTTAAATTGCGCTGATTAGTGCCCGTTTCGATGGATTGGTCGACAGACATTTGAGGGGAATCCGACGATGGACACTAGGCAACATTGGATTAGGGCAATCCAACAGTCGATCAATTGTGTGGAAGGATGGCAATTTGGACACTATTGTCTTATTGGAGGAGTCGGCACTTTTGGACGTTCCGCCGCCCTCCAATTTGATCGGCTTTAGAAAAATTGAAATAAGGTAAAAATTGCGGAAAGGAAAGCTACGAATAAGCAGAAACTAGGCGATTAAAAAACTCAAAAAGCTGTTAGTCAATAAATTTCATAAAAATTGTTAAAATTCTTACTTTTTTGTATTGAATAATTTATTTAAGTCGAAAAATCCATCCATTTTCAGTTACATTGACAAAAATGTTATTGCATTTTTGCATCGGATTTGCCATCTCTTTAACACCGTCAACACAACTTTAATGTTGTCAAGTTCTTTGATGCATAGTGGTGACCCGCGCCCATTTGCCACACATTTATGGCCTCTAATTGCACAGCGACTCTACCAATTGATCATTGCTTACAACCACCTTAATCCTGTCTTTCCATTACGAAGACTGATCGCTCCAAGCGTTCTGCGGGACAGTGCCAATCTCAGAGTGATCCATGCCAACTTTCTCTTTCCCGAGACGCCGGCCGACGATGGCGCGGACGCATCCGATGGCCAAGCATTGGCCAAGTGGCTGCACACTCCGCGCAGTGATGGACTTCCAAAAGTGCTTAACTGCAAAGAATTCTCAGAGGAGATCGAAACCAAATTGGGTAAATTAAAAATGGTAATTAATTGATTAACCAAACGTGTTTTTGGGCTAAAAACCGAGGGTCGGAAAACCGGCCGAACCAAAAACCGGGAACCCGGTTTAAACCGGCGGTGACAACCCTAGACTGCATCATAACTAAAGCTACAAGTACATAATTTTTATTTTAAATTACAATAAATTGACTTTAATTGCAAATAATTTCTTTTTGAAGGCATTCGCCAGGGCCGAATAGCCTGTCTCTTACATCATTTTTATGCTTGTTTATCGTTGTAATGTTGGACCACCATTTGAATGCAAGAATGAGCGGACCCGAGAACGGATGACATTTGAAAAACCTGATCAAAATGATGGATATGGCTCTTTTAAATATTGGCGGCTGAAAAGGGGCCCAATTTGGTGGGGCAAAAGCGAATGGGCGGAAAGTGAACGTCGAGCAAAAGCATCCCGCGGGGATTTATCGGAGGAAATGAATTTGATTTATTGCCACCAATTTCTTTGGTTTTGTAACAGTTTTGACTGACTTTTAATCTACTGTTTTTTTTTTTGCTGATCTGCTTTACATCATTTTATTTGTTGTCACATTTGGAAAATAAATTTTGAAATTTCGACGCTACAGTGCCAAATTTGTCCATTTTCACAAAAATGAAATTTTATATTTCGACCAAAGGGACGAGTCCGGGTTGTTTTTCATGTTTTGAAAAGTTGAATTACAGAGTCCACCTAAACTTGACAAATGCTTGGTTTGAAAATCGCAAAAAAACGGGGGAAATGCACAATTGTAGACAAATGCGAAAAGCACTTTTAAAAAGTTTATAATTACAAACTTGGCATTTGGTTAGCAGCAGTCCGAGAGAAGCACACCTGCTCTCTGGTATATGCCCAAAGCCAAGCAAGCCATTTTTGTAGTGATAAATGCTAACATGGTTGGAACCAAGTTCCGATAAATCCAAGCTTTTTTTTTTGCCTCTCCATCGGCTAACCTGCGAACTCTCCAATGATTTAAAATTCCTTTAAAGGGTTCGAAGTCCGGACTTCGGATTTGTGCGAAAAATAGGTCATATTGGTGACCAACTACCCCTTGGTGGGGGGGAGGGGTGGGGGTACGTTTTGAAAATTTTTCACCCGAAGCTCTTTTTTCCCTTACCGAGGGGGGTCTTGGGGGGTATGTACCCCGTGTACCCCCCCCCCCCCCTGGATACGTCCCTGAACCCGGAACCATTCAAAGACATTATACCAAACATCGTCGCAAAATGTAGCTGAATGGGGAAATTATTAAAAATAGACATTTTTATGGTCAAGAGCCCCCCCTTTCAAAAAAAATAATAATATTCTTTTTTTACTTTGTTAGGATCGTATCACTTAACCCTCTGAGCCTAAACAAAAATTTCGAATTGAGTCATGAGAATTCTGTAGACATTTTGGTTGGAATGCCGATCCGGGGTTCGAAATATAGAAAAGATTCGAGATCAGCGAGCTTAGTGCTTTCTCTTTTTTAAGCCACTCACATACGCTTCAAATTGAGCTCGGCTTCACGCGGATGGTCCGACATAAATACATAAATTGAATCAGTATCAAAAAAGATTAACAAATGCCAAAAAACGGTAATAGTGGAGTGAGTTCTCACCCCCCCCCCCCGATCAGCGGCACTAAAAACCCTAGGAATATGTTTTTAACTTTTTTTTTTTAAATTTTTTTTCCAAAAAATGGTGGAGGGGAGATACAAACTCCACTATTACTCAAAAAACTTTCAAAATACAATTTTAAAAATAAATAGAATGGTCAAATTATGCGTCGCGGATAGAGCAATGTTTATGAAGTGGAAAATGAATGAATGGGGTGGGGGCAGTTGAGCCAGATATGAAGGGATAGGTAATGGTCACACAATAATCAATAAAGTGCCTTGTCGCGGATACGACAGATCGCGAGGGAATGAATGGTCGTTGTCATACATTGACCAAGGAAATGCCTAAACCGTTGCCGCGACAGATTATGAAGGGGTGAATGATTATATAACAATCAATAAAATGTCTGACTCATGCAATATGAATACAGCAGACATAAAGACCAGTGATGCCAAACAGATGATGCTTGTAGCCATTAGCTAGGCATTTACCCAGGGGTCCCATCGAAAAGTTCCTGAAATAAGCCAATCACTGGTTAAAAATAAGCTTTTGGGGTCAAAAATAAGCCAATTTCTTTAAACGATGATCTTGAAATTCATGCTCATAATCCGCGAGAAATTTGCGCTTTTGCTTTGGTGGAGCCATTAGCGTAAATAATAAGCTAAAAAAGTAATATGGAACACAAAAATTCTAATGCCTTTCGAGCTAATGTTAGAAACACGAATTTGAAGAGAAAAATATTAAAATATTCGCTTCAAAAAACATTTATTTCAAAATTATCATACAAAATCGGAATTTTCCCTTGGAATCCAAAAAAATAAGCCAAAAATAAGCACAAGAAGCTGAAATAAGCACAAATCTTATAAATAAGCACCTTTGAAATTTGTAAGCTTTGGACCCTCAAAATAAGCCAAAAGCTTACAAATAAGCACAAATGGGAGCCCTGCATTTACCGCCCCCTTCAGAATTTCTTTAAACTTTGCTGCGGTCAAAAACCGGGCATTTGCTAAAAGCGGGCAAAAACCGGGCACGGACTCCCAAAACCGGACAAATGCCCTATTTACAAGGTAAAAGGACATCCCTGGTTTTGCTATCCCTTTCATAAAAAGTTTTCGAGTCACTGCTGATCACCAGAATGATCTTGGTTTTGAAGTTCCATATTATTGAATTTAAAATCTTCGATTCATAAAATCAACCAAAAAAAAAAACTAGAATTCGTTGACAGCCAAAAAATTTTCACAATTAATATCTAACTTTTGAAATGTTGTGCACATTTTAAGGCTCCCTATCGTTTCGTCACTGTGCATTTCGTCACTGTACTTTTTGTCACTGTGTATTTCGTCACTGAAATTTTATTTTGAAAAATCAGTGACTTAATGCCAGAATTAGACAAAAATCCTAAGAATAATACAAAAAATATCTGAAGAGTCAAATAGAAAAAAATCTAAGACATTCTAAAACCATTATTTTCTTTAATCTTTACCAATCCAGACACAATTTGATTTAGATTGATAACGGCTTAAGCTCTTAGCGAGTTTCCGTTCAATGTAATTTGCGATAAAACAGCTAAGTTTGAAGAAAATTACTATCTAATTTGGGCATTCGAATTCTTCGCCTGTGGGGTCGGTCTATTAGACCCTCAAACCGACAGCTTGGTATAACCACTAAGTATTTTGTTCTTTTGATATTTTCTAAGACAAAGGCTAAATGATTTGACGAAGTGGTAAAAATACTGTCAGTTAATGGAGATTAAAGAAAATAATGATTTTAGAATGTCATAAATTTTTTCTATTTGACTCTTCAGATATTTTTTGTATTATTCTTAGGATTTTTGAGTCTTATTTTGGCATTAAGTCACTGATTTTTTTAAATAAAATTTAAGTGACGAAATGCACAGTGACGAAAAGTACAGTGACGAAATGCACAGTGACGAAAAGTACAGTGACGAAATGCACAGTGACGAAATGCCTGGCCACCCATTTTAACCCTTTTGGTCCCACTTGAAATAAAGTCCCCCGAATATAGAGTCCCTCCTGAAATAATGCTCCCCCCCCCCTCCTAAATTAAGCTCTCTTTAAATTATTTAAATATTTATTTATTTAATAATCATGAATAATTAAAATAAAATTTGAAACACTAACAAAAATAAGAATTACCAAATTTAAAAAATTGTTTAAATGCCAACAATTACATACACACCCTATGTACTGTATAAGAAAGAAAATGGCTTTCACAATCCAAAAATAAAACTAAAACTCGATTTTTAACTAGTAACCCGAAACCCGAACCTTTTCTCAACTTTTGATGACGAAGAATGAAAACATAAATTATTATTCATATAATAAAAAATTTTTTCTAGAATAACCCAAAAACCCGAAACCCGAACATTTTCTCAACTTTTGATGACGAAGAATGAAAACATAAATTATTATTCATAATTTTTCAAAAACACACCCCCAAAAATTGGCTTATGAAGTCCCGGTCCCGAAATGGTCCCGAGTCCCGGTGTCTAGTCCTGGTCCCGAGTCCCGAAAAATTCTTGGTCCCGAACAACACTGGTTTTTAGCTTGATTGAAGCTTCTAGGATTGATTTTCAAATCCATATTTTCCATATTCTGGGATTTCCATATTTTTTCCATATTTAGGCTTTATGTCCATATTTATATTCATATTTCGGCATTTTTGAGAAAAATCCATAAGAAAAATGAAATAAAACACTCCTAAGGATCGATTTTTAAATTTTTAAAAAGTTGACTAGTAAAAAAGTCACTTTTTTACCAGTTTTACATCTACATAACTTGTGAATTGGCTGTATTAAAAACATTTGTCCCAAATGAACAGTCCAATGCCGAATTCCTGGTCTCCACGTTTGC
>JAKKIK010000793.1:0-23210 GCA_024500135.1 Heterodera carotae | reverse complement strand
GCAGAGCAATGTTAGACTATTAGGAGAATATGGATATTATAAATGATGAGTAGTAGAAAGCTATGGAGAAAGAGAGAAAGATGCGTGCTATTTCGTTTTTTCTATGCCTTCTTATCGTTTCTTCTTGCTTTTCTTTCTCTCGCCCATTTCTAACACAAACCCGGCTAGACCGATAGGCGCAGATGCGAATCAAAGTATGAACAACTGATGTCAGATGGGCCACAACTAATTTACTACGATGACGCGGACACAAAGTTGGATTCTGCACGAAAACCTGACGGACGTATGCTGACACCGAGGCCGGAAACGGCACGAATGCGGCAAGTAAAGTCTAATTACAGAAATAATTTAAGTCTAATCAAACTTAATTCGGTCCGTTCGGAATGGCTCTTTTGCTGCTCTGAGCCCTTCACGGGCTCGGACAGTCATTGAAGTGAATACATTTATTTCATTAATTGTGTGTTTTTTTAATTATAAATCATTTTTTTGTCCCAAGGCTTGGGCTGATCGGACCGCGGCACTTTCAGCCATGCCGAATATTCAACAAGTTTTTCCGTTCGAAAATCGGTGCGAGGTGATCGGCGTGACGTTACACCATCCACACGGCCAAATCTACGCTTATCCGTACATTACACCGCGAACACAGGCATTGATTACTTCATTGGACAAATACGGTTTTTAATTTAATACAATATTATTCGAATTCTATGACTGAATGTGTTTATACCCAGGGCTCCCAAGTGTGCTTATTTCTAAGATTTGTGCTTATTTCAAGGGGGCAAATCTTAGAAACTGAAAATGTGCTTATTTCTAAGATTTGTGCTTATTTTTGTCTTATTTTTTGGGAATTCAATGTTTTTTTTTGTAAATAAGAGTTTTTTGTCTTATTTTTGTAAGCCAAAGAAAATTCCGATTTTTGGCTTCATATCTTTCAATTTTTTGCCTTCAAAAGTGAAAATAAGACACTAAAAAAGACCATATTTGTTAACAAATCCACTCACTTTCTTCCAAATTTTCCTCGGCGGCGCCTATCGGCACCGCCGCACCCCTTCCCCACCTAACAGAAAATAGTAAATTGTAGTAATAAATAAGACGCAAAAAAGCGTAGAAAATGTAGCAAATTCTGTTAACAAACTCGTTTTAATTTTTCAAAATTTTTCCGGCGGCGCCTATCGGCACCGCCTCACCATGCCCCCTCGCGTCCATATTTTTCTTCAACCTTGAATTACTCGTAAATTCATTTTCTATTTTTTTACATTAAAAATGCATGTTACTGATTAATTTAAGTTATACTAGAGATCGGACAAATAATTAATTGATCGAGAAAGCCAATTAATTGATCAATTGACTGGCTGATGAATTCTAATAAATATCGATAAAAATACCGATAAAAGGATCAATTATAATAATTGGTTGATCCGGTTTTCCGACTCTTGTTTATACACACCAAAAACCACTGCTAAAGTCAGGGATTAGGGAATAGGACAAAAATGTCAGGGATTTGGTTAGACTTTTCCGTTGATTATCCTTTTATTGCTCTTTATCGTGTTATGCCATCCCTGCAGGTCCTTCTCTGTTCGAGGACATTTTGCGCTTTGAACAGTTGTCCGGCGATCGCGTGGTGCTCACAGGCGACCATTGGACAGCGTTTGTGCCATTCGCCGCCCGATGGCCCGTCGAGGTGCACATTTTACCACATCGGCACATTGCCGACCTGGCCTCAACATCGGAAGCGGAACGTGCTGAGTTGGCCACCTTTTACTTGCGTGTGCTGCGCGGCATCGACGCACTGTACGACGACGGCACGCCGACACCATACATTGCCGCATGGCACCAGGTCCAAAAGTGCCATCCATGGCCCGGGACCTAAAAATTCTTTCGTTTTATTTACAATTTCGTTGGCAAATTGAGATATTTTTTTAGTGAGTTTTTTTAAGATTTAGCGTATGAATTACTTTTCATACAATATTTTTCTAAAATCCTTGAAAATCGGGATTTTTCTGAATCTTAAAAATAAAAAAATAAGTACATTTGGCTTTTGCTTAAATACAAAATACATTTCCAATTCATTTAAATCATTTACAGGCCCCTGTCAATGCGCGACGTGACGAAATTCGGTTGATGTGCCAGATCACTTCGCCTCGCAGGGCCTTAGACAAGCTGAAATTTGTGGCCGGCTCTGAGGCGGCGATGGGCGCATGGGTCGGCGACATTGCGCCAGAATTGGGCGCTAAACGCGTGCGCGATGCCATTCAACATGCGGACGCGCAAAACCCCGTGGGCGAATTGCCGCATGGAATCGGTGGCCTCAAACAAAGCTGCTTAAGAAGATAATTCCAACTAGGCAAAGAAGATGTGGAAGAAGCCAAAACCAATTGCGAATAATCACAAAGCTAAGGAATTAAAAAACTTAGCTAATATATTTGATTGAACAATAATTTGTTTCTATTTGTTTTTGCTTTTAAGACGCATTGATTTTACAAATTGCAGTACAGTAATTCCTAAAATAGAGGGTACTTCCGGGTTTTGTCACCCCACTGAAATATTTTTCTTTTAATAATTTTTTCTAAGCTAATTTTGGCCGCTGATCACGAACAAATTTTTTGTTTTCAAGCCTTAGTTGCTAAAAATTGTTGGCGGTGAGAAATATGTTGCAAATGCTGATTTTATTTAATATAATTCAACAAGATAAAGCTTCAAAACAATGTTTGAGCGTATTTTGGCATTTTTGACATGTTCTCGGCATTTTGTTTCGGCAAACAATCCCCATATTTGGAGTGTCTCGTTTCGTGAAATTTGCCCGTTCCGAGTTTCTTGAAAACTAATTTTACACGAAACACGACACGAAAACACCCCTAAAGAAGATGCTATATTAAATAAAGAAAGTTTTCCAGAGAGTTAAAAATATGATGATACCCTTGCCGTCTCGCTTTTAAATAAACAAATAAAATACCAATATTATTTATATTTTAGTGATAAATCAATAGTATTGTCCGATCTCTGGATGTTACCTCCAATGATTAATCTAAAAATAAATTACCTAACTAACAAAAATCGTCGTCTTCGCCGAACTTTTTTTTTGAAAGAGGGGCGGCACAGTCACGTAGTAATTTTTTCGTAGGGGCGGCCATAAGCAGGTCACGCACGAATGGCGCACGTACACATCATTGCGAATCTTTGCGCCCAGCGGGGGTGATTAGGCAATGATCAATCAATCTAAAATAATGACCATCAAAAGTATTCATTTTTGGCAGATCACTCTTATTTGGGAGGTTGACGGAAATGATTTGTTGTCCGCTTATTAATTAATTACACAATTAATGTTATAATAAATGCGTAACGCAATTAGCAATCCCAATGCTCCCATTTATTGCGTTTAATCCATCATTCAATCACAGGCAAAATGTGCATCCCCCCAAAAATTTATTTTGAAATTGTGCCTTATTTGGGGAGCGCCGAATATGCTCACAAAAATTACTATGTACATATATAAAAGCCGAAGAAAAATAACCAAAACCCAACTTAATATTATTTTAAATAATAATCTAAAAATATTAAATTCAAATGAATTTTCTTGACCGCCCATTTTGTACCACAATTTTACTGTTCACCACCATGATCATCATGTCATCGCCTTTTTTGTGTTCCATCGGCGACGGCTTCGTCCTCGGCAATGGCGCCGTTTTGGCGCGGCATCGTCGCGATTGGTTGTCAGGCGCTCGAGGCGCCGGTGGCGCCGACATGGCCTCCATTGGCAGTGGCAATTTTTGGAGTTTGTTCGGCTGATGATAATGCTTGATGTGTCTTTGGTGAAGAAAACGGGGTTTACCATGATCTGATGCATTAATTTGTTGTGTCCCAGTGGCACGAATTCAGCAGGGTCGGGTTCGAATGCCAAAAAGAGCACAAATTCAGCAATTCCGACTTTAGAAAAGCCCGTAATTCGAACCCAAACAGACCCGGTAGTCTGGTAATATATATATATAAGTATATATGAATTAGGAAAGAAAATTATTAGGCAATTGATTACAAAAAGCTTGGGTCCAAATAGTTTTTTTTTTTAATTTTCTGTCATTTTCACCAAAAAAATCTCAGTCCCGAGTTCAATTCTCGGTCTCGAGTCTCGGGATCAACTTCCGTTTTCTCGTTCTCAAGTTTCGGAAAATTTGCAGTCTTGAACGCCATAAACTATCCGGAATCCAGAATTTTTTCCAATTCCAAATCTGGCCTCACTTTTAAAAATAGACAGATCTTAGAGAGGAGAAGGTTTTCTAGACAACTTTTTGACAGTCAAATTTATTTTAATTTTTTAATTTTAAAATGAATAAATAAAGCAAGCCTATTTTTATGAGTTTGGTAACTTTGATTATTGAAAAAGGACATTTGAACAGTCGAACTTTTTGACAGCGGTGGCAGTAAGAAGTTTACAATTTTCCTTCCCCACTTTCGTAATGCTTATCTTAAAAATTTCATATTTTTGGCAAAATTTTATAAAAAGGAATCAATAATCGTAATGTTTAAATGGGCATTGTCATTCTCAAAGCCTTAATCGTCACAATCACAAGACATGCTGAAAATCCACCACTCCTCAAGGTTAAGCATATTTTGCCTGCTCAAAATTCTGTTATTGTAAAATATTTATGCAATGAAAATCGTTAATGGTAATAATTGACAAAGAAAAATGATGCTTTTACATTTATAATATTGATATTATAATGCCCATTAACTCGCGCATAAAAACGCGTTCATTTTGCTCAATTTTATTCACTTTTTACCTTTTCATTCATTCATTCAATTCAATCCAACAAAAAGCTGCTAAAATCAAATGAGAGCAATATTTTTTCAAAATTTACACACAGAAAAAACAATGAATGAATGAGAGGGGGTTGGCCGAGGCTGGTTCATCGGGAAATTCTTAGCCTTTAAATGTGCTCTCTCTATGTAAGCATACTTCATTTCATTTCCAGAAGGCCCGAATTACCATCTCATACTCATTCTAATTCTGGCAAATTTGGTATAAAACGACAGCCCTCGACGAGACCAGACGAATTCGGTTTGAACTCGCAAATCGGTCCGAAGCCATTTGATCAACTGGACAAACAATCTTCGTGAAAAGTGGACATTTCAGTAATACTCGGTTTGGAGTGGTTCTTATTCTTGCATATTCATTCATTACAGACCAATCGGAGTCGATTGGTATTGTACATTTATGTTATTTAGTAAACTACATCTAATCACAATTTTTAAAACATCTCTGGTCAAATCACTGGGTTAAAAGTCCAAGAGAATTATTACCAATCATTTCGGTAATACTGAAACTGGTGCCCCATTTTTTAACTTAGATTCATAAGCTTCTAACTAGGATTCAACGGGACCGGGGCGGGAAATCCCGGTTTTTTCAGGTCCCGGTCCCGGTCTCGGTTTTCAAAAAAGTCAAGTCCCGGTCCCGGTCGTTCCGGTCCCGGCGGGACCAGGACTAAACAAACAGGCACTGGTAAGAATGGGGATTTGAATGCAAAAGTTGAGAGGGAATGTGGAGAAAAGGAATTAACGGTCGAATTTTTCTGCAACAATGTAGCCTACTTGCCACGATAAAATTTTTGGAAAAATCCAGAACCCCTAATTCGAACAAAAAATCCGATTTTTTAAACGAAAAAAATTCGGATCCAAGCCGAATATTCGCCCTAACAAGTTTTTCAAAAATTTAGCATAAAAGAAATTAAATTTCGATAATAAAAGTCTGCCCGAGTTCGAATTCAGGTTTCGAAACTTTTTGGCTGAGTATACGAAGAAGTAGACGAATATTGGATGAGTAGACGAATTGTAGAGTAGACGAATCGTGAAGTAGACGAATGAAGGAAGCACTGCATACTTAATTCACATGAATTTTTTCTGATTTTGTTTGTTTGCTCATTTTTGATGCCAATTTTTGGGTGTATAAATTGGGTCAGGCGAACGTCACCAAATCATTCATTCATTTCCATTCATTCATTTTCAAAGCATAAATTGTTTAGATCGCAATTAAAATCAGCTAACAATTTAAATTTCTACAAAACACGAAAAATGATTATTATTAACAGCAAAAACAACAATTCAATGCTGGCGGCACTAAATTTCGTAGCCATTGTTTTCATCACAGTGATGGCGTCCACCAACATGCTTCTTCCCATTTGTGCCAATCCCGTCGGCAGTGACGAAAAAGGCAATGTTTACACAATAAAAGCCGCCCACTCTGCTCTTTGGAGTGATTAAAAAAGAACCCCATGGGGTTCTATTTGAGAAAATACGGTAATTGCACAAAAATGTGTAATCAGTTCCTCGAAAAGGCTGCTGGGCTAACAAAAACTTATCAGACTGTTCCCGACAGCACCATTTTTTGTCACCATGCTTCCCCATTGGCTTACAATATAATTGAAGCCTCCGTTTGATTGGTGGGTGTGCGGAAAGAAAAAAAAACGGTAAAAACTCTGGGACCAGCCAAGACTAGGACTAGAGATTGGACCAATACAATATTATTGCCTATATATTGGTTTATGCATGGCAATAGAAAACCAGTATTATTGGGTTTTTTTTTGGTTGGTTTCAAGTAAAAAAATTGTTATTGTCCAGATAAATGAAGTCCCTGTATTTGTTTATGGGTTAATCCATGTTTCCCATACAATTCAAATCCGATACCATTCGGAACGTAATCGGATTTTGCCTCGAAATCCGATTATTACACCTCTAAGAATTGACTTTTTGAAGGAATTTTTAGCAAGAATACGAATAAATTAAGGAAAAAATATTAGGTGTAATTCTGCCAAATAAAATAGATTCACAATGGCCGAGTGGTTTGTGTTGTATGTTCCACTGTTATGTCTTCCTTGGGTTCTAATCCCGCGTATTGTCAAATGATTTTTATAATTTTTAATTTTACTTTTTTATGTATAGAAATGAATGTTGAATTTCTCGACCTTTTAAAATTATTTTTGGATTAAAAAAGCCCCTTCTAAAATTTAAATTATTAAAATTGAATTTGATTTTTGGGCTGCCATTTTATACGAATTTTATAAGAAATCCAGGTAAATTCTCAAAATTTTCCCGGCGGCGCCTATCGGCACCGCCTTCTCCTCCACATAATTTATGCTATGTGATTTCGCCAGTGGGTGATTTCGCCAGCTTTTATTTATGCGTCGCAATCTTAAAATCTATGAGTTTGACTATGAATAGTTTTTTGGAAAAATTACAGATTTAAGGAAAATAATCGTAATCGGAATTTCCGATAATCGGATTTAATCGGAATTAATCGGATTTTGGGCAATAATCGTAATCGGTTTTAAAATCGTATCGGATTTTTGGCCATAATCGGAATCGGATTTTGTCCGGCTCGGCACATCCCTGGTGCGTATGTGCCATGCATCAATGGGCAATATGTTCCTTCTTAAGTTTCCGAATGGGGCTGAGGAATTTATGCCCTGGGGGAGGCGGAGAGAGGGATGGACGTCCTTTGCTCTATCACAATCGCTGCTTTAGCCATTTACGAATTTGGCCTTAGCCAGCGTTACCCCATTCCACTGGGACAGTATGCCAAAATTCCAAGAAATATTCCTGCCGGGGAGTTAAAATGACACTTCAATGAAGATGTCCAATACCAAAAAAAATTAGAAAATAGAGCAAACATTAATGCATGAATTAGCACCTAATTTAGAGCTAATGATTAGTTTGAAAGTGTCAAGGCCGACGCAAGAGATGGCACTAACGAACAAAATTTATGTGAACGCCACTGATCTTGATGCAAGCCTTACCAAGTGATAATACATATAGGGCGATCAGTGCTAAACAAACACTCTTTTGGCCATCAGTTATATAAAAGTTGTCACCGGGCCTGCTGAGCACCATTATTACTTCTCATTGGCGAACCACGCTGGGATCACAAATGGGGAGATTGGCTTTTCATCGGTCCAGCGAAAGTGGAACTTGGCCAAACAGTTCAGGTGGGTAGTGGTGGTGGGACAGTTATAGTTGAAGGATTTTGGTACGGGTTAGTGATGCTCGGTAACAAAAATTTCCCGGGACTCGGTCCCGGTGCCGGTATTCAACCCCGGTACTCGGTATTTGACTCCGATACTCGGCTCCGGTACCGGTACCCAAAAAACCGGGTACTTTTACCGACTCGGTATCGGTAATACGGGTGTACTCCCTCACGTCCCTTTCCCTCGGCAGTCTTACGATATACTATTTGAAATTCAGATTCAACCATTTTCATTTACTCCCGGCCAACGGATTATCACTAACATTTCAATCATTATCGATTTCCTGAAGCATAAACCGTAAGAGCATCGAGCAACAGGCGGCCATTGCCATAAATGTTTTGTTTTTCCTTGGCAGCTCAAATTTTGCGTCCGAACCGTTGGACACCGACGCATTGGCACGAGAATTTCTGATGCAATTTGCCAACATGGTATTCAACGTCGATCAGGAGCTCGTTATGCAATATGAGCAGCAGAAACGAGGAATTGGCGGAGGCAATGCAACAACAATGTCAGCAGCGTTGAACACGACGACGCCGACGACATACACACTAAAATTGGCGATCAAACGGATGGAAGGTGCCAATGTGAACTTGCCACTCGAAGAGGTGCTGGCAATTGTGGCAATGAATCCACTCATTTTTTATTTTCCCTTTTTACTAAGTATTTAATCCTCCTTCAGATTTCTTTTGGTCCTCTCAGTCCGAATGCCATCGTTGTCTTTGATCGACCCTAAAACTCGCAGATCAAATTGATCGGGAAAAGCAAAGCGTAGTTACATAAAAAACAATAATATGACCCATCAAATTTTCATAATTATTTTTCCTTTCTTATCCCAGGAAGTCGTCCCATCGTGCGCTGATTAACCCCGATTGGGACTTCCAGCAGATGGGAATCGGCGGTTTAGACAAAGAATTTTCGTCAATTTTCCGGCGCGCCTTCGCCTCACGCGTTTTTCCGCCCGAGTTCATTGAACAATTGGGTGAGTTGTGGGGCGAGGACGGCACCAGGGATGGAACCGGATTCCGGGCCTTTTGTGGTGCGGAATTCCGGATTTTTTTAATATTACTGGGGTTTATTAGAGGAAATAGAGAATTTTTCCAAAAATAGGTGGAATTTTAAGCGATTTTGACTGAATATTTACCAAAAATCTTCATTTTAGTGCAATTATTGATAAAAATATACTCCCGCTCTAGTAAATACGCCTATATAATCTTTAAAAAAAGAGACAAAAAATTAACAGATTTAGTAAAACTGAGGCAAAATTTCAGAAATTTTAAGAATTATCGATTTTATTAATTGAAAAAATCCGGATTCCGGACCTTTTTTGGGTGCGGATTATGGACTTTCATTTTCGGCATCCGGTTCCATCCCTGGGCGGCGGCACCACATAAAGCGCCCCTATTCTCATCTAGCGATGAAGCATGTTCGTGGCATTCTCCTCTACGGCCCACCTGGAACCGGCAAAATGCTCAACGCGCGTGAGCCCAAAATTGTGAATGGACCCGAAATCTTGAACAAGTACTACTAGCTTAGAGAAGCGCCAGCCTTTTCTCCGTGGCACGGCAATTGGGCAGTGGAAAATTCGGCAGTAAACACGAATTTTAATTAAAAAAATTAATCAGCCATTCAATTCGAGTTGGTCAATAACTCTGTCAACTTGGACACTTCAACTTCCCATTAGAAAACAGGCCGAATGTAATAAAACAAGTCCGGGGTCGATAAAGTCTAAATTTATCTCAACAAAAAAAATGCACCAAATTAGTTTAATTTTGATTAGAAATTATTGTGCCTGGTCTAATCTATTAGCTTTAGCACTTCAAAGCTTTGGTCCCTGTTTTTTGGACAAATCTGTAAATTTGTTTAAAGTAAATGTACTACCTAAATAGGACCTTCGACCTATGAATTTTTAAATTTCCCTGAATATGATTTTATGCACTAACCCTAAGCTTGGAGTATTAATATGATTTTAATAAACAATTTAATTATTTTGGATTTATTCACTGCCGAATTGAATTGTCACTGCCGAATTGTCGAAATTCACTGCCGAATTTTCCACTGCCGAATCGTCGTGGAGCCCCTTTTCTCTGACAAATAATTTAAATTCAAAATTTATGTATGTCGGCGAGTCGGAGGCGAACATGCGCAATCTCTTCACCGATGCCGAGGAGGAGTGGCGTCGGTGCGGTCCCAACTCGGGACTGCACATAATCATTTTCGATGAGATAGACGCAATCTGCAAGCAGCGAGGGTCCATGGTACATAACAGGAATGATACCGAAAATGAAAATCCGGAATCGACAATTCCAGACCCCAAAAAAAGTCCGCATCCCAAAAATGTCCGGAATCCGGAATTTTTTCAATCGATAAGATAGATTTCTTAAATTTTGCTTAGCTTTTTAATTTTCTCTCTTTTTTAAAATTAAATAGGCGTATATATTAGAGCCGGGCGGATTTTTTTTAGCATTTTTATCAATAGTTGTACCAAAAAATGAAGGTTTTAGGTGCAATCTCCAGTCAAAAATCACTTAAAATCACCTATTTTAGGAAAACTCTTATTTCCTCTAATAGTAGTACCCAGGGGTACTATAAATCCGGATCCAAAAAGGTCCGGAAATCCGGCATCCGGTTCCATGCCTGGTACATAAATTCAAACTTTTTGCTGAAAACAAGATTTAGGTAGTACATTTTACCTTGCATTATTTTTAGACAGGCTCGACGGGTGTCCACGACACAGTGGTCAATCAATTGCTAACCAAAATGGACGGGGTGGACCAGCTGAACAACATTCTCGTCATAGGAATGACAAACCGAAAGGATATGATCGACGAAGCGTTGCTGAGACCGGGTCAAATGGAGGTGCAACTTGAGATTTCGTTGCCAGATGAACACGGACGTCTGCAAATATTGAACATACACACAGCGCGCATGAAGTGGGCAGAGAACAACAGCAAACATGTTCATTCATAACTAGGGTTGGCGGTTTCTAGAAAATTCTTAGAAACCGAATCGAAACCGAGCATTTCGGTTAACCGAAACCGAGCGATTCGGTTAAACGATAACCGAATTTTCTCGGTTTTTCGGTTCGGCTTGTTTTCAAACCGCCAACCCTATTCATAACAGGGATGGCGGAAAATTTTTTGAAAAAAATTGAATAAATTTGTTAAGAGTTTGGTTTTCATGTCTTATTTCACTAAAGAAATAATTTTGGCGCTGCCGATAGGCTCCACCAGCAGGAGAATTTTTGAAAAAATAGTGACACTCTAAGGCAAATGAAAGCAAAAATTGAAAAATTTTATTAATTTTAGCGAAATGTTTAATTTAAAATCAAATAAATGAATGGAGAACAGGAAACCCAAGAAAATCAGGCAAAAAATCCAAAAACCCTGGTATCTTCAAAAACCGGGTACGGACCCCCCAAACCGGGCCATGGGCATAGACAGCAAACATATATTCATAACACATTCATTTTATGTTCAGGGAATACAACAAATTGGACTCCGACGTGAACATTGACAACATCGCACGGAGGACCAAAAATTTTTCGGGTGCCGAATTGGAAGGGTTGGTTCGTGCCGCACAATCATCCGCCATGAATCGACTCGTCAAACCGGGCGGGAAAGTGCAGGTCATAATGTAAACGGTTGTGATGCGGCCGAAATTTCGGTTTTTGGGTCTGAATTTCGGTTTTTGAGTCTGAATTTCGGTTTTTGGGTCTGAATTTCGGATTTCGGGTTTTTTCACTTTTGCCGCGTCACTAATAAACGGAGCGGTCAAAGTGTGCCTTTCACAAGCAGTTCAGGTTGATGACGACGCTATTGAGAAGCTGAAAGTGACGGCGGGGGACTTTGACTATGCGTTGGAGAACGATGTCAAAGCGGTAAGAGTTTATTGGGGAGGTGTCGAAAAGGAATAGGAATTCCTGTTTTCCACTAATTTATTTGAATTTTATTAAATATTTCGCTAATCAACAAAAAAATTACAATTTTTGCCTTCATTTGCCATAAAATGTATTTTTTTTCAAAAATTTTTCTGGCGGTGCTATCGGCACCGCCGAGCAATTTTTTAAAGAGTTTTGCTGGATTTGTTAAGAGAATTTATCCAAAAAGCCAGCAAAAGACTATAAATTTCTATTTCTTTTTAATCAAAATCAACTGAGAAAGCTAAAGGCAAAAAAAAACATTTGTTGCAAAATCACAAAAAAAAATGGAAGAATGATATGATTTGGCATTTGTTTAAAAAAATTTAAATATTATGTAAAATTCCAAAATGGTGGCAACCCTCAAAATGGTGGCAAAAATGGCAACCAAAGGTGGTAAAATCGCCACCCTGGATGTTAGCTAACAATTAGAATGCTCGCATTTTAAGTCAAATTTTTTTGTCAGTCATTTGGTCTCAGCGACGAGGAACTGAGTCGTCTTTTGTACGGCGGTCTTTGCCACTGGGGCGACCCGGTTTCCCGAGTATTGGAGGAAGGGCGCCTTCTGGTCAAAGAGACTGCATCCCCCGACACTCGCGGATTTGTTCGTGCATTGTTGACCGGTAGCATAAAATTGTTGTTTTAAATATGCTAAAACAAAATTTTGACAATTTTAAGGGCCACCCAACAGCGGCAAATCCTACTTGGCCGCGCAAATCGCAAAGGACTCGGATTTTCCATTCATCAAAGTTTGCAGCCCAGAGGAGATGGTCGGCTATAATGAAACACAAAAATGTGCCAGAATTCGAAAAGTCACCGTTGGGGAATAATAATTAGGGTAATATTATATTGAAATTTTACTTTTTACAGATATTTGAAGACGCGTACAAATCGCCGCTGAGCTGTGTAATCATAGACAACATTGAGCGTCTGTTGGACTATTCGCCGATTGGACCGCGCTACTCAAACCTTGTGCTACAAACACTGCTTGTACTGCTCGGAAAACGACCACCGAGCGTAATTTTCGATTCATCATAGAAAAACAATTTGGAACTGTTTTCAATTTTGTGACAGAAACTCAATAAATGAAAAATCTACATGCTTAACAAAAATGCAATAAAATCGAAAAAAGCAACCCTAAGAATCGATTTTTCGATTTTTTTTTAAATGCACCCCTAAAAATCGATTTTTCGATTTTTTTTAAATGCACCCCTAAAAATCGAGTTTTTCTTGCTAAAAATTCAAATAATTTTCTTTCTAAAAAATTGCTTTTTTTTTGGCTCTATTAATAATTATATTTTTTTATTAAATTTATTTATGTACATATTTGGCCATTTTTCGTACATATTTTTGCCAGCCCAGATGACCATTCATGGCATTTAAAAATCTGTATGCATTCCATTTTTCCAAATTTTGCCACCATTGGATCTGGCGCCACCTTTTTGATGTTATGAAAGAGTCAACCTATCTGCAACATAAATTATAATTAAACACCAAATCTGCAGGCTCATCGCCTGCTTGTGCTGGCCACCACTTCCAACGAGCAGTTCCTGTCCGAGGCCGGCATGATCAGCGTGTTCAGCAAGGTAATCCGAGTGCCCATGCTCCAAGATGCCAAACATGTTCTGGCAGTGCTTGAGGATGCCAACATATTCAGCGAAGAGGAGACCAAGGAAATTGAACGCGAACTGCGTGGTGGCGCATACAGGTGGGAGGAGAACACGGGGATAGGGTAGGGAGGGCAATGCTTACAAACAAAATTAAAGAATTTCGATTGGGATCAAACGGATGTTGGAACTGCTGGACTTTGTGAAGCAGAGTGAGCCGGAGCACCGAGTGCAGCTTCTTCTGGACGGAATTCGGGACACGAACTTTGAGTGGACCATTTGACGACACACGCATGGATCGACATTCGATGGTTGAAAAGAAGTGGATTGGATGAATTTGAATTGCTGTTGGAACAATTGCGAAATTTATGCCATCAAAATTATATTTTTTTCATTTTCACGTTTTTCATGTAAAGTTTCACGTATCTCACGTAAAAGACGTCGTTCCAAAAAAAAATGCTGTATTCATTATCAGCGCTAAAAATAAGCCTAGATCAAAAGTATAAAAAAAAATTTTGAGGGGTGTACTATAACAGAAAAGTACCGAATAAAGCATTCATACAATGAAAAAGCATTTCTTGGGGTATAAAATAAATAAAATTAATTCGAACTGTACACAATTAATTAATTCGAACTGAACAAAATTTAAGCACCACCCATGGGCAGCGAAGTTCCAAAATTTATTCCATGCCACACATGGTATGGGCAAGAAAATCCAAGGACCTCAGTACAGGGAATAAATTCCGACTAATGCAGCGTAGTGAGGAATTTGGGAAAAATACAAAGAATATATTTGATGCTGTGCGTAAACATTAGTACCCTTTCTAAATCTTTTACTGCATTTGTTCTCCTTTCCTCTGTGCATTCTCTGTCGCTCTCGTCGTCTAACTCTCTCTCTTCTATTGGTACGCTATTTTTGCATTGTAAATCATTTAAATTCCATTAACAGCCCGATTTGCATTTTTTTATGGCTTTGGAGAGTAGGGTTGTCGGTTTCTGGTAATTCTTAGAAACTGAAGCGACGGGACCGAAACCGGCCGTTTCGGTTCGAAACCGAACCGATAACCGAATTTTCTTGGGTTTTCGGTTCGCTTTCAAACCGACAACCTTATATGGTGAGCCAAAAAAAAAAGATTCTCTCCGAATTATCTTTGCTTCAACGCGACTTTTAAAAACTTAAACCACATTTTTTGCACATAATTATTGAATTCGGTGGTGGTGACAGATAAGAATTTTAAACGGTTTCAAAAAAAATCGTTTTCGTGTCCGCGGATTGTCTGTATCCGTGACCACCCCTACTGATCGATACCATTGTACACTGAACGATGTTGAAATGCCTACCAATCGTTTTCGTGAAATCGCCTACATGAAGGATCGGATTGGTATTTTCGTTTCGGTTTTAGAGACCCAATTTTGAATTTTAAAAAAATCAACAAAGGACGCGCATAAGGGCGCATGCTTCCTACTTGTGCGCGTTTTAAAGATCGTGGAGCAGACCCATTTGGTCACCTTGGCTCAAATTGTGGCAATTTTATTTTGCGCGTATTTTTAAAATTTTGCGCGTATTTTTACAATTTTGCGCGCCCTTTTTGTTGCTTAAAAATTTGGACCCTAAAACCGATGTAGATCTAGTATGTCCAGATCAAGCACAGCACGATGATCACCTCTGATTTAAACAAAATGTCGGGAACTCAATTTTATTATTTAAAATCGATTTTATCGCCTTAGCTTCGGCTTCTGCGCCGCTCGCCAACGATAAACGATCACCGTGACAATAACAGAACCCGAACCACTCCTACCCGGCAACAACAATTGAAACGATGAAAGCTAGGTGGCAGCTACTCTACAACAGGGATGGAAGAGAAAATTTTTTTCACGCAAACGCAATCCGCAATTCCCAAAAAAATTTACGCAAACGCAATCCGTTCCAAAAAAAAATTACGCAAACGCATTCCGCAACCGCCAAAAAGCACGAATCTCACGCAATCCGCAAAATTTATCAAAAATGGAGACAATAAGACTACAAAAAAATCGATTTCTAGAAAAAAAAGTCGCAAATTTATTTCTTATTCCCATTTGTACTCAGCCCTCAGGTTGCCGATCTCAGTACATCAAAAAGGCGGCGCCAGCCCCCAAAAAGGCGGCATTAAAAAAACGCGTATAAATAGGGAAAAATTGTCAAAACAGCGTTATTCTGCATATTTCTCGCTAGTTTTCACTTAGCTGAGCAAATCAGAATCGGAAATAAAGAGTTAGTAAGCCCAGATACAATCAAAATCAGAATTAAGCTTAGTAGAATCAAGTGTGCTAAGAATTTCATTTTCTTCCAGTTCCGCTCAACTGTTTTAGTATTTTGGACCACGGAAAAGACGGATACAATAAGCATTGCGGGGGGGGGAGGGGGTGCGCGCCGGGAAACTTTTAAAAATAGTGATATTTTAAGGGAAATGAAGGCAAAAATCTAAAGAATTCGCGAAAAGGATGCTAAGTTAGAAAATTATCGAATTCCGTATAAAATCCGAAAAAAAAACTCAAAAAGGCGGCAAAGGCGGGGAAAACTCAAAAAGGCGGTAAAAAGGCGGCGTCCGGGTCAAAAAGGCGGTATTATCGGCACCCTGTGCCAACAATGACGACGGCTTTTCTTCTGATTTTGGTTGCGGTTGTGCTGCTTGTCAAATTAATACCAACAACAAAAACAACTCATAACAATGGGCTTCCATGTAATGATATGACAGGATTCTGCAACGACCACCCAAAAAAAAAAACATATTTTTAGTAGAAAAATGAATAAATGGTTAAAAAAAGACGCCAAAATGGAGAAGGGATACCATATATGTACGGGCCCAACAAAACACATTGCATCGATTCACACCAGGGATGAAACCGGATGGCAAAAATGAAAGTCCGGAATTCCGGACCCCCCAAAAAAAGTCCGGAATCCGGTGCCATCCCTGATTCAGGTAAATATGAATCTGAGGGCCCAAACTCCAAATCACCTAAAACCACTTTTATAGGTTTTCTTAGGTGCTAAAAACGATAGAACAATCAATAATTTTCGCGCGCTCGCCCTTTAAACCGGTTTTAAACCGGTTTAAAGTCGTGAAAAATGGGCAAGAAAATGACCAAAAACCAGCCAAAACACATTCATTTCCTGGCAAATTTGGTATCAATCGACAGCTCTCGACAAGATAAATCGATCTAGATCAGATTCAACTCGGTCCGAAGCCGTCTGAACACTGGTCAACAGAGTCCCAGTGAAAATTGGACTTTTCAGTACCAATGATCAAAACAAGTCTGGGATACGTAATGACAGAATTTACACGCAAAAAGGAGCATGCGAAGACGGAGCAAGTAGTGGGGCGCCCGAGCGAGCGAAGGGTTGCGAGCGCCTGGTTAATGTCCCATCAGGCGCGAGCAACCCGGAGCGAGCGAGCGGCGCCCCACCTACTGGCCGCCGTAGTCGAGTGTGCGCTGGTTTTTAGCGCAGTAATTTGGACATCCTTTTTATATTGTTTAAATAATACTTTTTATTTATTCTTTTGCTGTTTTGATCATTGGTACTCAAATGTGTGCATTTTTCACTGGGACTCAGTTGGCCAATGTTCAGATGGCTTTGGATCGAGTTGGAACTTATCTAGATCGATTTATTTCGTCGAGAGCTGTCGATTGATATCAAATATGACGGGAAAATAATTAGTTTAGGCTGATTTTTAGTCATTTCTCACCCACTTTTCACGACTTTTAACCGGTTCAAAAACCGGTTCAATTCACGACTTTAAACCGGTTTAAAAACCGGTTTAAAGGGCGAGCGCGCGAAAATTATTGATTGTTCCATCGTTTTTAGCACCTAAGAAAACCTATAAATGTGGTTTTAGGTGATTTGGAGTTTGGGCCCTCAGATTCATATTTTCCCTGATTCACACCGACGTCAGACGGACCATACGACGGGAATACATAATGGCTGATTGGTGTGTGCTGTATGTTTCACTGTTAATTTATGTGGTTTGGATTCGAATTCCTCTCTTTGCAAAAAGAATTTTTAAAGACTTTTTTTTTTGTACAAAAACAGTTGTTAATGCTCTTATCTCTTCGACTCTATAAAATTTAAATTGTGGTTTTTTTCGAAGAAGATTATCAATTTGTATAATTTTTCTTAACAAAATTCGCTATCAATTGTAACAATTTTCTTATCGGCACCGCTGAGCTCCCCCCATTTTGTTGTATTACCAAGATATTCATACTTGGGAAATTGGTTTATTTGTTTGAAATTTATTGAATACACAATATAGTTTGAGTAAAATGACTTCAAGAAATTCGATTAACCGAAACGCGACCTTTTTGGCCAAAAACCCGAAAACGAAAACCGAGGATCAGAAACCCGGCCTAACAAAAAGGGTTTGAAATTCACCCCTAAAGATGATTTTTTGAACAAACAATTGAAACATCAAAGCATTTGCGTCCAAAATAAACAATCGACCAAATTCTGCCGTTCAAACGCAATTTTATGGCAAATATGTTTACCCCGATCCCCGAATATGCCCCCGACATCACCAATCCCCGACATTCTTACACCCTAAGGGTCGGGACTGAACCCTAATTTGTTCTTACAAATCAATGCTCCTCAGGCAATTTAAAGAAAATTCGACTGCCGGGGTTTGTTTCGGCAACTTACCCGGCTAAGGAACTGATTGTCTAAAAGCAAACCTCGGACATAATCAAATTGGAAACAATCAACAATGAAATTTTTAGGATGGCACAACAATAGAATTGACCAAAAAAGCAAACGAAAACATTTAAAAAAATTGTGCAAAAATTTGTGTCCATTCTCTCCGATCAGACTGCGCTTGGTTCGTCAGCAGTGATATCGACGCGCAACGTCACCGTGTCCTTCCAATACAGCCCATTCTGTTCGTCCAAATGCTGAAATTAAAAAAAAAAAAAATAGCGCCATTTTAAAGTTTGGATTTTATTGAATTCTCTGCATATATTCTGTGCCGGGTCGTTCCTTAAATAATGTCATAATGAAAGCATCGAAGCGCCTAGCCAAGAATTTTTGCAATAAAAAGTAAAAAAATTAAGCAAAAAAATTGCTTCTAAAAACTCTTTAAAATTGATCAGGCGCCGAGTCGTGCGGCGCCAAATTGAAGTACCGCTAAAACGAGAAGTGCTAAATGATTGATTGATCAAAGAAGATTGTGATTTGGAAAAGCATATTTTAATAAAAATGTAAATTGAATGAATGATATGGCAAAGAAAAATGCCAAAATGGAGGAGGGTTTCAACAAAACGCATCGCACCAATTCACACTGACCATTCCGGCAGGAAATGCCGTCGCGCGTATCATACACAAAGTCGCAAATGCGGTGCAGCCGACTGCGGCACCAATGGCTGGGCACATGTGCCGGCGTCACCTTTCGAGGAGACTGTGCCGTGAACTGGGGGGAAAAATGAATGGATTAATAAACAATTAAAAGGCGGCAAAATTAGTTAAAGGATTTTGAAAAAAATTGTGTTAAGTCATTAATATGTACATAATCATTAACAAGTCATGCATGATGTTAAACAAACAATAAAGTAAACACAAAAGTTTTTTTTGTTTGGCGTAACATGCCAAACTTTTGAATAATAAGCTAAACATTATATATGTAAATAAATATACATTAAAATGGTTATCCAATTGTTTATTAATTGTATTTTTTGTATAATTATCTAAAAAAAATTTAAGATTCAAATTTTAAAATGCCAAGCCGAAAGATGGCACAGCGTAAGCGTCGCCGCGAGGAGCTTGAGTTCAAAGTGAGCTTGGAGACGGGCATCCGTGACCGGGCACAAACAACTGCCAGGATCGCCCTGCATGAATGTGCACAATCTTATATTTTGTGGATGTCACCATTGTGCATTGACTACTTCACATATGTGAGCTTATTACATTTGAACTTACTATGTACAGGGATCGCATTAAGTATTTTGGAAATGAGAATATCAAAGTTTGAATTATAAAAACAGGTTTTTAAACGGTTGTTTTGAGGCTTAAACTCACCTTTTAATCAACAATAACGGCATTTGGGACTTATCTCTTAGAGTCAACAATTTTTTGAGCAATATGGGGGCTTGAAAAAAGGAATATATCTGGGTGGGGTCTGACGGTGGCGGAGAAATTCTGAAAATTATTTTAATAAAATTATCGAAATCTTAATCGGAATTTTGCTTTTCAACACTAAAATAACAGAGCAGTTCAGTTCGGCGCCGCACGATTTGACGCTCACATTCGGCGCCCAGGAAGTAGATTATCAGAACCCTTTTTTTATTGTAAGTTTTTCACATTTCTTTACCAGCAATAATTCTGAAAAGCTTTCTAAGACAAGCCTAAGCTAGGTAATTTTTTCTTACAAAATTTTTGCAAGTAGTTCTTTAAAAAATTGGCATTGTGGGCCCGGGGTTCGAATTTATTCAAAAGCAAGGCCATATTTGCATTCAAAGCCTAAAAATATACAAAGAAACGAATTTTTAATTATAAAGAACCCCTATGCCTAGCATAGAAAATTTTTCTGATTTTATGCTTGTATTGAAATGTAAAAAATGCCAATAAAAAATTGCTTCTTACCAAATATTCACCTTCTGATGGTGTCTAATCGTGCGTCGCCGAATCCTGGAGCGCGTTCTGCCGAAAAATAATGACAACTCTGCATAAATTAGGACATAAAAATTAAAAAAAAACCCCTTCAAATAAGGACAAATTTTAAAAAGGGCAAATGCGATCCCTGAGATTTACTATGCCAAAAGTATAATTGTCTATGTCCCGGTAGGTCACCGTTGAACTGGAAGAGGGCGCGGACGGGGCAACCCATTATTTGGAACGCGGGCCCTATAATAGGAAGCAATTGTTCGCGAAATTGGTTATGACGATGGGAGGACGCGCGATTGAAGAGCTGCTGTGTAAACGCAGCGTGGGACATTACGGGGACCGAGAAGATTGGAACGAAATGGCGCCAAAGGTTAAACTTTTTAAGTTGAAAAAAAAACGGGCCCAAATCAGTTGCACACATTTTAAAATATGGAAAATCGTGACAGATTCGCATATGCCGATAATGCAATTAATGTAGTAAAATGGACATAATGTTTCCAATCAGAGTACACTTACCGATGCGTGCGCACGAAGAGGCCGCGTTCGCATCATGTCTTAAATTTATAATATATCTATTTGCATGATTGGACTCACGAATTTCTACATGAAAAACTATTTCATAAAAAATTTGAGGCTCTCTATTTAAAAACAAAAAATCCATTTTATTATTTGACTTTAAAATTAGCTTGTGCATCTGTTACAGAAACAAATTGTGTATAGATAAAGGCCAAAAAATGAACAATTCCTAGATCGTGAGGAGCAGTAAGGAATGGCAAGCCAAGAAGCGGGGGCCGAAGGCACTGGAAAGGGCGAAGGCAGCGTGCATCCGCCGGGCACTGGCAGAAGCCAAGGATATGTTGAGGCCTTTTTAATTGGTTTTTTAGCACATTCGAGACACTGATTACGAATATGACATTCAAATGATTTTTTAAATTGTTCGATTACGGGTTCGGATTGGGCGAAATGAATGTCGTATTCGTGATCACTACTCAAGCCTGAGAAAAATTTTCGGAGGGGAGAATTGGCCAACTGAGCGAGCCATTTCAGCACCACGCTGAAATGGTCGGCCATTTCAGTCAGCGCCAAAAATCGGGGGGGGGGGAATCGGGAAAAATCGGAAAATTTCTTCAAATGTAGATAATCTGGAATATTCTCGGTCCCGAACCAGGGTGGCGATCTCGGTACATCAAAAAGGCGGCGCCAGCCCCCAAAAAGGCGGCAAAAAAGGCGGCATTTAAAAAAAATTGTTCAAATTTGAGAAGTTTGATTTTTGTCCGGTTCCGCTCATTGGTTTAAGTTTTTGACGACAAAAAAGACGGACTCCAATAAGCATTGAATGAAAAATAGAAAGAGGCATGGTGACAAGTTTTTGAGTTGGAGGGATCCTTGAAATTTGTGCCATTTTTGATCAATAATTTTATCAGGGCTGGGGGGGAGTGCGGCGGTGCCGATAGGCGCCGTCGGAAAATTTTTTCCAAAATTAAGTGAATTTGTTAACAAATTTGTCCAATTTCTCCGAGTTTTTTTCGTGCTTAGTTTTACTTTTGACATATTTTGTGTGGGGATGCAGCGGTGCCGATAGGCGCCGCTGAGAAAATTTTGGAAAACCAATCAGCGGAAAATTCACCTATTTTAATCAATCGATATTCAATTTTTAAACTCAAAAAGGCTGCAAAAAGGGGGCGGGCAGGTCAAAAAGGGGGCAAATGCCTCCTAAAGGAGGTATTATCGCCACCCTGTCCCGAACAGCATTTTTATTTTAGTTTGATGGGTGTGCCCGAGGCGTCGGAAGCCGCTGCCCTGGTGGTCAACATGGGAGCTTTTGCAAGTGACAACGAGGACGAAATGAGTGATGAGGGAGGAGAAGTTAGTGAAGAAGATGTGGAAGAGGAAGAAGAAATGGAGGAGAAAACGCCAGAAGGGAGTGGAGAAGAGATGGAGGAGGATGAGAATGAGGGGGCAGAAGAAAGTGACGAAGAGGTGGAAGAGGAGGATGACTATGACAGCGATGGGAGCAGCCTATTCTCTATGGTGCTGGGAGGACGGACGTGAATGATGAGATTAGGTGTTATTGTTGTATTTATTGTTAATTTTTTTTCAATGGGGGGACTATGTTACCAAATGTTGTAAATCCTTGCCGTTGCCACTTTTCTGTGATGCCCGACTGGCCACTGTCGGGGGGCTTCGCAGAAGGGAGGAAACGGCAAGTCACCTTAAGCCGTTGCAGTTTTGGGGGCGGGCGGTTGACCGGTGTGCCATCCTTCTGTGATGCCCGACTGACCACTGTCGGGGGCTTCGCAGAGGGATTATTCAAGAGTTTTGAGCGGGCGGGGATGAAGAAGGTATGGGGGCGGCAGGGTGGGAAGGGTTGTGCCATTTTTTATTGTTCGATGGAAGGAAGACGTGTAGCATTGCTGTGCGGCTGTCCCCACTGGGACGGGCACAAGCGTAATCCGCCCAAAATTGCAACGGCCCTCTTTAATTCACTATCTATTTTCCTGTTATGTAAAGTAAAAATTTAAAAAAAAATGTGTCAATGCTGGAGGAGGGGTCAGAGATTCCCCCGGTTCACACGCCCCCTGAAACCAAAAGCAAAAGACCAAGAGAATGGCAAATTCCCGCCGACTTTGAGGCGAATTCCCCAATTCGAACAAAAAATCGAACATACAATTTTTAAATTGTTTTTTAGGACAGTCGAGACACTGATTACGAATAGACATTCATTTAAATTGTTCGATTACGGGTTCGGATTGGGCGAAATGAATGTCGTATTCGTGATCGCTACTTATAAAAAAATTTATTTTATGTGAATTTTTGACTCTCGTTCGAATTTGGCTCCGGGGTTCGGAATTGGGCGAAATGTGGATGTCGTATTCGTGGTCAGCGGCCCTGAATTAATTTTGCAGTCATACCATATTATTGTAGATTTCCGGGTCCGGGGTCGGATAACGCTAGTGTGGGACTCTGATTTGGGACCAAGCACCCAAAAGAATTATAAATGGCATTTTTTGATCACTGGATGGGACTAGCAAACCCCTTGATTTGGATGA
>JAKKIK010000792.1:0-23229 GCA_024500135.1 Heterodera carotae | reverse complement strand
ATATGTACATATTATTTATTCCATTCCAATTTATGCCAAGGGCATCAAATTGATTTTGCCGATGGGTATAAATTAAGTAAATGGGGATGATTGTGTGGTGTGGGCAAATCCAACCTTATCCGTCACATTATTTGAGCTTGAATGCCTCCAGAGCAAAATTGTTAAGCCATTCAATGCCTCGGGGCATTTTCACGCGCGTTCATTGATCGATTTTTGTAAAAAATTTGTTGAACATTTTTGTGTAATTTCAAATAATTTCTTCTTTTCTTAACTCATTCGTTTCCGCTTCAAATTGCTTCAAGAGTGCCGCTAAAAATCATCTTATCACGGCCGAAATTTTCCCGGGATCCCAATCCCACGCTTTGAGGTTTTTTGCATGTCCGGAAGTCAGGATTCTACGGTCATCCATGGCATCCCGGGCCCCGGAATCCGGGAACAGCAATAATTTTCAAGATTTGAATTCTACAAATGCCAAATCTTCTCTCATTTCTTCCTCTGTCTCCAATTAATATTTTTGCGGCACATTTGTGCCAAGCGCGCCGGCGGCACTCAATGGCCAAAAATGGAAACAATAGACGACGAGCAAAATTGTATATGTACCCAATATACCCTATACAATTATATATTCTAACCGCGCCGCTTTCCCACCGGCGACGGGGCGGTGGGCGTAAATAATTCATGCGCACATATATAACCAGGCAATTGTGCCGCCAAGCGCATCGCCCGCGGCACACAAAAATTTCTTTTTTGCCGGAAACTGCACCCGCTGTATCAGTGCTAGTTCTGTGATGATAGCCAATGGATGGAGATGGTATGGCCAACTTATTAAAGCTGCCCGGAGATAGCTTATAAGTCAGGGATTCCTAGGAATGGGCTGTTAAATCAAGAAAGAGTGATCCAGAGATGGGATTTAAGCCATTGGATATATCCTTCGTCATTCTGGACCAATCCTAATGAAATTGGTACCAATCAAAGCGTCACATTCAGATTTAAAATATAATATTTAAGCATAACCTTGGTGTCAGAAAATGTCTCAAAAGAGTTAGGTATGACTAAAAAGCTATGATGGCAATTTTTGAAATTTTCGTTTTAAACTTTTAAGGCCCTGTGGCTTTTTCAGTCGCAAGCTTTTTTTAATATTATTTTCGACCTTCAGTAAGTCTGAAGCATAAACTATTCTCTGCATTCGACCTTCGATTTGGTAGTCATTTAGGCATTTTTTTATTTTATTTTTTACACCCTAGCCAATTTTAAGTAGGGAAGATTTTTTTTTAATTTTGATTTTATTTAAAAAACTGGTCCTTCGATATGTGTTAAAAATTCTTTCCAATTAATTCAATAATATTTTCTGTGCCGGTGAATTTTCCTGACTTTTTTGGCTGTGTTTATCGAAAACATAATCAATTTTCGGCGACGACCGCTGTTGGGCTGGCCCCAAAATATATTTGGAACCTGTCCGGGCATGAAATTGGGGCAAAAAAAATTGTTGCTTTTTTTTCTCATCCCCATATAATGCAATCGTCGATGGAGGCACCACGGACGACCCGTGGACTTACTTTTATGGCTTGCCTTCCGCAAATAATTGAGTTTTGGCAAAAGGGTCGCCAATTTTGCCTCCGGCGCCGAGTTTTCTTTGCCGTGGGCGCCGAATTATCTATATTTTTTCTTCCATTCAACGTGTATATATTGGCGTAAAATTTTCGTTGACATCGGCAAAATTTTTTTTTTATTGGAATTTTAAACAAATATCGCTTTTAAATCCCCAAAAATGTTACGGTGTAAAAAAAAAACAATTTTCGATTTGCCCAGTATTTAAATTTGTCCCTCCCCCATCTCCCGAATAGTGTGATTCTTTTAAAGGAGGGTGAAAGGCTCCCTCTAATTATCACCCCCCCCCCCCTCTAATAGTGTCCCCTTTGGAGTGGGTTAAAATAAAGTGTCCCTAGCACCCAAGCCCACCACCACCGCCCGGCAAAGATCGGCGCTCGCGCGCGCGCGATCCTTCCCAGCGCTCCAACGCCCCAAGTGCAAACAGAACGCCCCAAATGATGACGACGACGACGACAACCACACCAACTATTTCATGTACATATAAATATGCCTGCATTAGTGAGAATGCGACAATTCCCAATGGGTGGCGCGGCCACAATTAGCACAAAACAAATAAACAAAAAGAATTTTTATATAGTACCATAATTCCTATATTAAATCCTCTCCCTGCAATAAAGGCCCCTCTTTTGAGGAGGGTTAGAAAATAGAGCCCCGGGGGCTTTAATACAGGAATTACGGTATATGCATTATTAAAAAAAATCCCGATAGGAGGAGTGAGGGGGAATGATTTTTTTGTAATTTCTTAAAATTTCTACCTGCAGTTGAGTTGATTGATGTCCCCTCATCCCCCCTCCCCCCCCCCCTCTTCCGATCGATCCGAAAGTGTCGAACAAAATAAACATTCGGAGGACCGTTCGGCGTTCATAGCTGGTTACGCCATCCCTCTCCTTCCCCCTATAAATATGTAGGTTAATTTCACTTTCCCGCTGACTCATCAAAAAAATTCAGTGGGGAAAAACAATTCTTTCACAATTTAAACCAATATTTTGACAGATTTTTTGTAGGGGAACCTCAGTTTTTTAATGGGGGGGGGGGGGTAGGGATTGCCATTGTAAGCTAGCGAACGCCTCGGACACAGGTCATTGACACCGAAAATTTAAAATTCCAAGGATTTGAGGCAACTTTAATGGAAACTGATGTTCCTCCCTGACCCGGGTCCCCTATGGGCTGGCCCTTTTCCCGACCCAGACTTCTGCCGATCCCCGACATTCTTACCCCCAAGAGTCGAGGAAGAAAGAACCACCCTTAATTAAAAGCAATCCAATCTCAACCATTTCCGGCACTTTCATTGGGTTTTTTTATGAGTTAAGGTTGTCCAACAGTTTTTTTTTAATTTGTACATATAGGTATGGGTTGTCCAAAAAACCACCCATTTTTCTTTCGATGTGTCCCACCACCAGCAAACAGCACACACATACATAAAATGTGCAATTGATTGGCTAGCTCGCTGCTCATTGACACTAACGACGACGCTGGCGGCGACGATGGGCGAGCCCATCGTCGCCGCCAGCGCCACAAAAACCTCATCCTCCTCCCGTCGTTGTCGTCGTCGAAGACCAACAACCCCTTCGCCCCCCCCCCCTTCCTGTGCATACCGTCCCGCCCCCGCGGGGGCCTCCCACCAGCAGCAGCAGAACCACAACACCAACCAACCACCCCACCAGCAGCAGCACCCACTAATCTTCTCACTCCTCCTCAATCCTCGTCTGTCTGTGGATTGCCTCTGCCCCCGGCAAAAAGTGAAATCGATCGCTGCTGCCCGATTTTGTGTCCGCCGTCAAAATAACACCTGTTGCTGCTGCTGATGAATGATGATGGGGGGTATAATGGTCAAGAAGCTCTGCGCTCCCGACGCGGACTTAGGATGATGACCCCGCCGGCGTTGGTCGGAGGTGCGTGGGCGGGCGACACACACACATTTTGGCACTTTGAGTGCGCAACCCTAAGCAGGCATGACAAAGCGCCTGTCCCCCTAAAATTTTGGAATTTTTTTTGTGTATATGCGAGTTGAATGAACATTATCTCAGGGGGATGGGTTCGCTAGCAGGAAAGCTTCAATCGAAAATGCCAAAAGGTCAATTTCCGAGGTAGCGCGCATATCTTTGCTATCATTTTTATTTCTAGGTAAAATGCCGAAAAATTTTTTGTCTATCAAATTAGATAACAAATTTTTTTTTATTTAACATTAAAATTCCCTTTGGCTTCTCTTTCCATAAATCAATCGGCAATTTTAACCCTTTTTTCTGTCCGATAAAAATGCAAATCTTTGATTATCGCATAATATATTACTACCGCCATATTCATTTTCATTCATTCATTTAGTCATCAATCCCATCCATCCCCTCCCCCCCTGCCCACCATTTTACAGCATTTATAAACACAGAAATGAATGAATTCGCATTTTGTTTGTTGTTGGTTCATTGCATTATCGCCCAACAAAATCATTCATCAAATGCAATTGACCCCCCGCGACGAACGAATGAATGATCCGATCCGATCCCCCCTAAATCCATGCCCAAAACAAATAAATCTCTATGAGAAATTTTATTATATATGTATGTCATTTGCTGAATTTCTTTAAAATTACTCATTTTTCATCATTTTATATATACTAATCCAAAAATTGTCCTTTCAATAATAATTTTTTTTAAAACGATAATTTCAATTTTTAACCAGATAAATAAAAAAACATTATCTCATATGGCTGAACGGACAACGAATTTTGCGGATTGGCTCCTGAAATGGAGTCACCGAGTGCCACACTTTGACTTCAGATTCAATCGGTTGCGCGAGGAAACGCCATTCGATGTGCAAGCGAACGGAGAATATGCGCAAGTCCGAAAATTTATTAAAAATTTTTGGGCCTATGACAATTTTAATTCGAAAAGTCTATCTTTTATCACATCATGGATACAAATTTTCAAATCCGAGTACGGATATTTCCATAGGATTCGATCTCGTATCCCGTCCGCTTTCTCAAAATCGTTATCCGTATCCGTGACCATGCCTGCTATGTATTATCATTCCCTGTGGGCATGCCCTCTATCTTTAGTCCCCCCCCCCCCCGCTGCCCCTCCTCGGGATAATAATGCTCTTTGATCCCTGCCCAAGTTTTAACTTTTATGCCCCGCAGGGGGTGGGGGGATAATGATGCTTTTGTGTGACTGACTAATGCCGCCCGCTGCTGAAGGGGCAGCTTTCTCAGCAATTTGTCTTCCGGCAGAGCGTCCCCCTAAACGTCGACCCCCAAGGGCAAAACGGTTTGACTCTCCCAGCAGGGTTCCAAGCATAGCTAGCTACACATCTGTGTGCTGCCACTGCTAACGGTCACATCCCAACCGTCCGTCCTTCCGTCCATCAGTCGCCCCCCATTTATAAATATCCCCCCGGGGGCAAAAGTAAATTTATCGTCTCCTCGCATCGGCGACACACTTTTTCAGGATGGGGGAACGAAAACGATGGGACAACATATAACGATATTGAAAGGGATGGATGGAGGAAGGGTAAAGAAATGTGTAAAATGCCGAGAGAAAATGTCTGGGAGAGAAAAAATCCGATGCAAAGTTCAAAGTTTTTGAATTTGAGTGAGGGGACGACCTAATTTTAATGGGAAAGAAAATTTTAAATTAATCTATTCATTTTAATTTCTTCCTAAAATTTAATTCGAGAATTGAAATTAAACTTTATTATTTTTTCTTATTTGTAATCACTGATTTAAAATTTTTTTTATTAGATTTTTCTTTTTGCAAATTAGTTAAAGTTTTAAAAGCTTAATTTAAATTTTAATTTATTTTCAATTCAGTCACTTGTCATTTTATGCGCATTTTCGTTGCTGCTTGCACTGCTGTTTTTGCTCTTCACTCTTCTTTGGGTAAACAGAGTGATTGATTGGCCATGGCAAAATGATAAAAATATTATAACAGAAATCACTAGTTTTTTTAATTGATTGATTAGTAAAACGACGCCAAACGTTGATCAAATGGGCCCAAGTGATTGATCAGTCGAAAATCAATGTCCAAAAAAATAAAGCAAATCTGAAAACATATGGATTTTTTATGAATAAGAGAGACTGGACAGATTGGTTCTTTGTCACATGGATCGCTATTATATCTGATCACTTTTGATCATTGCCAACAACAATGATTGACCTAAATTCAGTGGGTGGCACAATGCTGTGTTGCGCACCGTTCCGGCACGCCCAATCGCACGTCGCGCACTCGCGTTGGACGACTGTCATGCGCACTGTTGTACGTACTATTTTTTAATGCCATATTATGGCATTCATTGTCGAGAGTCTCGTCTCAACAATTTTGAGGGTCCAAATGGTTATGGAAAATTAGGGAGGCTCTCACCTTCATATGCAGGATTTGATCTGTGTGGCGAGAGATGGGCTTTCCGGGTACACAAATAGACCTTGGGCTAGGGTTGTTCGGTATTCCCGAAAATTCCGGGGCATCTGATCAAATATTAAATATGTATACGGTAATTCTTACCATAGCTTGGTCAGTGTTCTGTGCTTCGCGCTGATGGGTGCCTGCCTCTACGGCAATGAACACGTCAACAAAAGTGTGCGCGAATCAACCGCCGCACTCGCGCGTTTCGCAAGCGCATTTCGCATCGCAATGGAAAAGGTTCACTGTTACCGTATTCCCCAGGAAAATTAAAATTTCCTTCCTGTAAGGCCCGGACTTTTGGGCCTGATCAGAGTGGACTCATACTCGATCGGTTAATTGATCACAATGGGTTTAGTGGACCTCGGCCGATAACATGGAGACTCAAAATTTACCGTAATCCCTAATTGAGCCCCCGGGGGCTCTATTTTTTAACTCTCCTAAAAGGGGGGGAGCTTTATTTCAGGGGCTCTTTAATATTTTGAAAGTTCTAATTTTATTAATTTTACCTGTTTTTATTGTAATTATTTTAGATAAAAATATAATTTAATTAGTTAATATATTTTTATTTGTAAATTATTTTAGTAAGCAATTAAATATAATTATTTATTTATTAGGTAATATATTTTTATTTGTAAATTATTTAGTAAACAATAAAAAAATATTTTTTATTGTAAATTATTTTAGTAATAATAAAAAATAATTATTTATTTTAATTAGGTAATATTTTTATTTGTAAATTATTTTAGTAAATAATAAAATCATAATTATTTATTTATAATTAGAATATATTTTTATTTGTATTTTAAATCTTTTGAGTTAATTAATATTTTAAATTTATTTGTATTTATTTATTTATTAAATAAATAATTTAATTTGATTTTGTTTGCGAATTTAAATTAAGTATTCATTTTATGAAGAATATCATTGTCTTTTTTAATAATAATATTTAAATTTAACATATGTGGGTAGTAATTTTTTTTCAAGTCAAAATATTTAAATCTTTAATTCATATTTTTTTAGTTTTATAAAATAACCTTATTAAGATCGTAATTATTTTTATATTTATTTAATATTATTATTTTTTCTTTTGTTATTTTAAAATTTTTTTAACTAAAATTATAAAAATATTTTTAATTCAGAGGGGGGCTTTATTTAAGGCGGGGGCTCTACTTCAGTGGGTCCCGGCCTTTTGGTGTTCTTTCCCGACCCCGGAAAGCCATCTACGCTCCCCCACCCCTCTCTGATGCCGTCTTTTATAGCTCAATTCGGCATAAAAAAACCCGGAAAATATATGAAAAAGCCGAGATCCCGAACTGATTCATTCTTGCAATTTTAAGACACATAATTTCAACGAATCACAATGGCAATTGTCTCGTCACATTGACCAGCTCACAGTGCTCATTGAACAGAAGAGCAAAGATTTGAATCAAACGGCGGTAATTTAATAATTTTACTTTTAAAACTAACTTCTTTAAATTGCTAATCAGATGATTCGAGAGGCGGATTCCCTGCTAACTGAACTGTCTGACAAAGTGGATGAACTCAAACAGCGCCTGGGGCGTACACTGGCCATCTTGGCGGACACACAATTCCTGGAGGCGGCAAAACGGAGGGGCGAGAGAGTGGAGTTGGAGAGGTGAACAGACAAAAAAAGAAAGAAATATAAGATACGAGATTGGGGGAGGGGGGGGGGGGAACAAAAGCAACCCATCTTCCGATACCTATTTCAAAACTTGCCAGGGTCCCCAGAGGGCTGAGTGAACCCGCAAAGTTTCTCATTAAATTTGACTCGTGTTGGTCGGGACTGGGAATTTGAGAAAAACGGGATTAGGTTTCTCACGGTTTTAGAAGAAAAAAAACCCGGCAAAGCCCGGCACAAAAACCGGGACCAGTCCCGGTTCCGACCAACCCTAAATTTTAATTGGCATAGATGGCTTTTATGTTTGCTGTTGCCGCTGATCATGCTTTCCGTGCTGTTTGCCGGCGTGATTGCCTTCTGTCGCCAGTCCCGAAAGGGTGCCATCATTTTCTCCGGCCTCGGCTTGGTCATTTTCTTGGTCGCCTGGCTGCTTTTTTCTGCCGCATTCCCACTCACTGTGGTAAACAAACAGTTTGGCTAAACCATGGTTTTTAGAGTCCCCAGAGGCTCTATTTTTCAATAAGTCCCAAAAAGGTGGCTTTAATATAGGAAATATATATTTCATATACTCTAATTCCAGTTAGAGCCCTCCCCCCTCTCCAACCTCTAATTAAGCCCGCCCTTTTTTGTAAAGCCCATCCCTTTAATACCCTCTCCCATTTCACCACACTAAGCTTCGTGTAAAAACATAGGCCTTTTAAGCAGAGAGTTAATCCCGAAGAAAGTTATCCCCAACATCATCGGGGGACATGAAAGACGGGGGTCGGTGTAAGACGTCGGGGGCTTAATCCCTGTACATCGAACTCTGATGCTTAAGGCATATGCCGACTTTTGCGCGGACGGACGCCCCTTTCTGCGCACACATCTTCACGATGAATTCATTGATGTGATGCACTTCTACACGGATTGCACATCATTGCAGCCAGACATGAACATGAACACTAACCCTGAAGCTGCACCCAAAATGCCGTCGGGGTAATTTAAACAAAAAAATGTTTTAAATTAATAATTAATTAGCATCCGACTTATTGCCAAGGCTAGGAGGCATAGCTCTTTTTACTTGGCATTTTGCTAATCGAATATTGTGAATCGCACGCAACTCATTTCCCTCCATAAACTCAGGGACGGCACTTTGGTGCCCGGGGCGTTGCCATTGGCGATGATCCGACAGTTGGTCAGTGAGCAGAGTGAAGCTGAGCACAAATTGGAGGCACTGCTTGCACGACTTTTTGATGGATCAGCCCAAGTAAAAAGAAAAAAAAAGGAATAAATCAGCGGCCCAATCAATATGATCTTGATCAACAAATTTTTGGGGGACTTTTGATGGTCTCCGGTTTCCGGAACGCCATTTCCGATGACCCTCCTCATGTTTTCCGACGATCCCCAACAATTTGATCACTCCTGACTCGACCCCGGCATCACTTCCCCTCGTATTCCCGACACCCGGCATGTTCCGGGTCACAGTCCCCACAAATTTTGCCAATTTTCGGCACTTGATTGGCTCATTCGCGCAATATTCCGCCGTAATAATCCTCTTTTTCTTTGTAGATTGATTCGGTAGTCGCGCAAATTTCGGCACAAATTGTCAACACGGCACGCCTTGACGGCGCTGTGTATGCCACATTGCAATGCTCGGCACTGCACCAGGATATGCTCGGAATGCAGCATGGCTTTTGTCGTCGTGGATTGTAGGAGTTTTTTAACCGAATAAATTTATGTCATACTTTTAGATATTTTTGCTTATTTTTTTACCCGAAAATGACAAATTTGAATTTTAAATAAATTTCAAATTTGTAATTCAGCTTCGGTTCCGCACTAATCGCATTCACATTGCTCTTGCTTGGATTGTCACTGTTCATTTTGCTGATTTTGATCTCAAAGTCCTGGTATATTTTCACAAGATTGTGAGTTTTTTTGTTCGATATTTTGTGGAGGGGGGGGGGGGCGGATTTTTGGAAATAGGAAATTCCCTCCGGCATTTTAAATTTTTATGTCGGAAAAAGTGGAAAAAGTCGGGTTCCGTGTTTTACTGGGTTATTTCAGAGCGGATTTGGAGATTTAAATGATCGGAGGCCGGGGGCGAATTCACTGCATTCCTTAAACATTTTTGCAGGCCCAACGACTATTTGGAGGTGGGCGAGGACGACCAATTCTCGCCACGGTGCCATGACGCGATGCCGGACAACATTTACGACACAAACATTTTCAACCCACGCGCGCGCCAACATTTGGCAAACACATCGGCAGAGGGTGCCGCCGCTGCAGCGCAAAATTCGACGGCGCCGTAGGGCTTTTTACGCAATTTTTTTTTCATTTTTTTGCCCTATCGGATTTTTCACATATTTCTTTATATGAATCTCACAACACACTGATGAAGTGCCATGCCACACACCATTCATATGCAATATATATACAATCAATCAATATGTACACACTGATTAGTGTTCGGCACTGTACCGGTATAACACCAAAACAGTCAAGTTTCGGTATCGGTATAATACCGAAAATCCCGAATGTCGAAAAACTCATTTGCCGAACACTAATAGAGATGATTTTCAATTTATGTAATTAAAAAATATATTATATGATAGTAACTCTATTGAATTTTGATTGATTCTTTCTAGATTTATTTGCTTATATCCTCCGTTTGTCTCCCCTCCTCATTCACTTTCAATAAACGGCTTACCCAAATTAGCGTTTATTTTTTATTTGGCTCACCAAAAAGTGGGAGCCCTCGTGGGGCGGGCGGACCCCAATTCGTTGGTGTAAATAAATTTTTCCAACCGTATGCACTACAAGCTCGCTTTGACCGCCCTCCTACCGTATCCTCTTTTTGTGCGGCTTTCTGTAACTGTCTGTCTGTCTGCCTGTCTGGTGCCGCGCTGTGTGTGTGTGTGTTTTACATATTTTTTGTCGTTGTTGCTGTCCTCCTCCTTTTTTGTTTTCTCTCTGTTGTCTCTGTCGCTCTCTCTCATTTTAGCAATGGCATCGCGGCTGGCAGCAACAATGTTGTTCATCAGCTGATCAGCAGAAGAGAATCGTCCTCCGATGCCGTCGGCGCCATGATGCAGCAACAGCAGCATGCGCCCAGCTGGCAGCAGCAACTGCTCGCGCAGCACAGCGTCGCGACGCATGCCAACGCGTCGGCGCCGGCGGGCACGTTGCGTCTTGGCACACTCTCGAGGTGACCAACCATCCCACAGAATTGACTTAATATGGACTTTTTCTTAGCAAATTTATATATTTCTTACCATGGTCCTCGTGTGCTTTGTAATTTATTAATTTTTGTTAATTTTTTAAACCCTTTAGTACATACCGTAATAACTAGGGTATATTAAAGCCCCCCTCTCTCCCTCTAATTGAGCCCCCATTATTGTGAGTATTTTAATTAAAATTATTATTTTCTGAATCGAACCTTCCTCCCAATTGAACCCCCCTACAATTAAACTCTTCCTCGAGCGAGTAACAAAAAATAGAACCCCCGGGGGTCCTATTAGAGAAAATACGGTAATATACATATTATTTCAGAAATGGTGGTGTAAATGGTGGTGGCGGCGGCATTCGTACATCTGCCGGCAACTATCAACAGCTGAACGGCAGCATTGTCAACCCCTACGGGCGCTTCCAGGAATTTGGGAATGCCTAAGGCGCCGGTGGCCCATTCAGCCAAGTTCAAGTCGTTCAAAGTGGTCTAACAAGTTCAAACAGTTCACATATTCCATCCAACCAATTTTGTGGTTAATCGACGGACAGTCTTTTTTTTTTTTTTTGCTTTTTACCGCTTCATCTTTTTTTACAATGAATTTTCTCGATGTTTGTGTGCTTGTTTTGTGGCATGTCTTCTTTTTCCGTTCTACATTACTTTAGCTGCTCGAGAAACTCGAGAACCGAGACTTAACTTCGAGAACCGAGGCTTAATCTCGAGAAACGAAACTTAACTTCGAGACCCGGGGCTTAATCTTGGGAACCGAGAGCGAGAATCTCGAGCAGCTACAACCACTACTATTATTTTTGTTGTTAGCTGCCAGCCATTTGTTTAAATTTTCACTAATTCAACCAATTCATTTGCCATTTTGCGGGTATTTTTTGGGGGCGGGCAGGAGTGATTTTGATTACACACCTATTCTCCATTTTTAAATGCTTAAATGTGTGCCCACATTTCCTGGCATTACAGTACTACCCTACCGTATATATTTGTTGAGCCAAAATATGTACAAAAATTATTAAGGCACTTACAAAGAAAGGGGGAGGGGACACTAAACCATTTATTTTTCATTCTGCTACTAATTGTTTATATATATTTTTTAATTTTATTTTAATTAATTCCTCAATTCTTTTTTCTTCGTTTTCTTCTTGCTGTAATTCTCATTCATTTTTCATCACACAACCATTTTACGTTAAAGCAACGAGACGATCATTTGAAAATGATAAAATTTTGGAAATATTTTGCCTTGCCGAAATCTGCGCTTTTTGAATTTTTTTCCGGTTTTTCAACTTAAAAAAATTTTTTAATTTACCAAAAAATGGACGACCATTTACCGCGATCTCTTTGCGAATAACAAATTTTATCGTTTGTAAATTAATCGAAATTTTGATTTATTTTGATTACAATTTTTTAATTATACATACATTTTTTGATGAATACATGCATAAAAAATTTAATTCTAATATTGGATTATTATAATTTTGTTTTATTGAAATATTAAATCTTTTAAAAATTTGGCAAAAAAAATCTTTTATTTTATGTTCAATTAATTAGACTAATAATTTGAATGAATGGAGCTCAACTTAAAAAAGAAAATTATTCTTATCAGTAATCAAAAGTCCCACAAATCAGCGAATAATAAATGGACTAAATTATAATAAATTATCAGATTTAAAGATTAATTCCAAATGTTTATCCTACAATGTTTAGGGCTTATGAAAGATTAAATATGTCCACATTGGAAAGATCGGATGATTTTTGGAACCAACCTTTGCCCAATTTTGGATTTTTTTTACGCGGCCAAAATTAAGACAAAAAATCGAAAATTTTGTCTTAATTATCGTAAAAGGCGGCTTATATTAGACACTAAAAATAAAGTTAATTGGACACTCCAAATCACTGGATGAATGGCTTAATCACGGCAAAGATTTATTAGTGTTTTATTACATATGTCTCCGCCCGGCGAGGCAACAATTGTTCCCATCCCATAAAACCCCTCGGGGGTCAATCATTTATGCATTTGTCCACAGATTGAATGAAAATCAATGTTTTCTTTCATCATATTCCATCAATTCGTAATTTGTAGAATTAATTAAAAATATTTTAAAATAAAAATATGCTTTTCCGTTTATCGAAAACTTATTTGTACATATGTATACACCAAAAACCAATAATTATACAAATAATAATAATATTTAATAAGTATATGACCACAAACAAAACATATTTGTATAAATTTCTATTTTTGGTCAATTGAATGGCCACAATTTGGAGCTTTTTATACACATTTATTTCATTTATTGGCCCTCCAATTTTGTCGGCAACAAAAAGTGCACATAAAAAATAAATGGACACAAATAAATAAATATGTTTGACCGTCTGTTGTGAATGTGGACAAATTCCTCACATAAATGTACATATATTTATGGACAGTATAAAATGCGCGACAAATTTTCGAATTTTTTAGTTTAGAAAAGTTTTTCATTTTTGAAATTCTTACCTTTATTTATTTTTTTAAAATCATTTTTTGCTTTTTTATTTTTTATTTATTTTTATTTTTTTGTACGTTTAGGACAATGATTAAAAATTGATTCTATTCGTTGTTTTATTCTAAAAATAAAATTCAGAAACCTTGGATATCGCCAAAAATGAATATTTTTTTGTCATTTTTGCACATTATTTTGCTGTTATGCCCGATTATGGCAGCGATCAAACGGCCATGGATCCGTCGAGATCCGATCAGTTTAGCCACCTTTTCTCGGCACCTGTCCCATGGCCAAACGACGGGCAAAAATGCATGGAGCGAGGAATGGTATGACGGCATGCCAATTGATCACTTTTCGTTCGGTGACTCGCGCACCTTCCGGTTGAGGTTTGAAAGATCTTTTAAAAACAATTAAAATTAAATTTTTATCCATTTTTAATCTTGGTTAAATTGAGTTAGTGCTCACATCTAGGTACCTGTTGAATACGGATCAATTCCGCGAGAAGAATGCACCAATTTTCTTTTACACCGGCAACGAAGGCGGCATTGAAGGCTTTGCCGAAAATACGGTAAGCGCTTGGATGGGTTGGGATACGGTCCATCCCCAAACGGTGTCATGGGACAGTTTCATTGAATAGCGATATATGGTGATAGTTTTACTGTATGCAAGGACATATAAGTATTGTTGCGAAAAATGCCATGTCTTTATTTATTTTAACTTACAATGCCTTCCAGGGCTTTATGTGGGACATTGCGCCCGAATTTGGCGCTGCCATTGTTTTTGCGGAGCATCGCTTCTACGGCAAAACGCAACCGTTCGGCAACGAAAGCTACACAAAGCTTGACAATTTGGGCTTTCTGAGCTCCGAGCAAGCGTTGGCCGACTTTGCGCAGCTAATTGACTATTTGAAAAATGAGGTGGACAATTTGGGTAAAAAAAAAGTTAGCCCCGGGGGGCAAGAATTAATGTTCGGCATGGTACGGTATTCGGTATCGGCAAATACCGCGGTATTTACCGATGCCGAATCCTGACAGAATGTGACAATGCTTAAAATCCACAACAATACCCCTGAGGGGCAGATAAATGTGCCAAAATTGTTGTAATAATATTTAAAATTTACACAGAAATTACCGAATGCCAGAAATTCGCCGGTCATTGGATTTGGCGGCTCCTATGGGGGAATGCTAACGGCATGGATGCGCATCAAATATCCGCATCTTATGGACGGGTTTATGCTTTTATTAAATATCAGACGGATATTTGAACGGATATCATTCCGACCCAGATGATATCCATCCTCTGGACTGAATTAAAAAAAGCATAATTTTTTTCAGCGGTATTGCCTCCAGCGCTCCGGTGTTATGGTTTGTCAATGTGCCAAGTCCGCCCGAGGCCGCTTATGACAAAATTGTGACCCGAACATTTGTGAACAGCGGTTGCAGCGTGGAGGGCATCAAAGGCAGCATGGATGCCATCCGAGAGCTTGCCAAAACAGGCACAACAAAAAATTTAAATTTTGAAAAATTGTCAAATTTAAATTCCGAATTATTCTTCCAGTAAAGGGACGTCGATTTTTGAACGAAAAATTCCATTTGTCGGAAAAAGCGTTGGTCGAAAGTGCGTCTGACGGCGATTTGTTGGCCAATTCGGTCAAGGATGTGATGGAGGTGAGTAAGCGATTGTTGCAGACCAACAGACAGACCCGGATCGAAGCCTTGACATGAATAGGGATTAAATTTCGGGATCATGGGAATCCGCGAGATGCGGGACCCGGGAAGCATTTATAATAATTTAATAATTATATACCTGCAAACCAAGCTAATCATCGATCACCAAATTCAGACATTGTCCATGGTCGACTACCCATATGCCACCAATTTCTTGGCGCCGTTACCAGGATGGCCAATTAAAGTAGTGTCTTTTTGGCACTAAAATCTTGCCTTTAACTTACTTGGTCTAAAAGGAAGAAATTTTGAAATTTTCCGTTTTTCAATTAAATTTTTGGTTTTCCAATTAGGAGGCTTGCAAGGCGTATTCAATGGCAGAATTACATTCACCAACCGAACATCAACTCGCATTGGCGGCATATTCTATGTTGAACCTGTTCTACAATTACACGGGCCAACATCCAAAGTTGTGCCTGTTCGGCAATGATTGTCCCGGCACATTTAGCCAACTTGGCGACCCTGACGGGTGGCCATGGCAGGTTGCGATTGGAAGAACATCATAATGTGTAGAAGAACCCGGGTTTTTAATGCCCATTATAAGCGAGGGGAGAGGCTTCTATCGAGGGGAGGCTTCAATTATAGGGAGGCACTTCAATTAGGGCGTGGCTTCTATAGATGGGACGCTTCTATTAGCGGGGAGACTTCAATTGGGAAAGGCACTTCAATTAGGGGGAGGCACTTCAATTAGGGGGAGGAACTTCAATTATGGGAGGCACTTCAATTAGGGGGAGGCACTTTAATTAGGGGGAGGCAAGGCACTTCATTAGGGGGAAGGTTTATGGAAGAGACGTTTCTTTTAGCGGGGAGACTTCAATTGGAGGGAGGCGCTTCTATTAGAGGAAATATGGTACATTTATTTTTCTAGTCTTGTACGGAAATGGTGATGCCAATGTGCAGTCAGGTGCCTAATCAATTATGCTAATTAATTGATTGATTATCAGTTTTCATGAAAAAGTGGTGGTCGCTTTGCTTTTCAGGGCCCACCGCGTGACCCGTTCAGCGCCTCCTGTCCTTACCATGTTGATGACGCGCTCAAATGGTGCCAACAATATTTTGCCAAACTCGGCTTCCGTACCCAACTGTTCCGGCCCCAGTGGGCGATGACCAATTACGGCACGTACTATCCAAGTGCCTCAAACATTGTAAGACTCGTAAGACCATAATCATGTCACAAAAATTGGCAAAAAATATTTAATTGCCTTGACCCTCGAAAAAATGATTTATTTATGACAAATTTTCATGTTTTCTCCAATGGCTGGTTGGACCCATGGTCAGGCGGTGGATGGATGCTGAGACCAGGCCACCATGTATGTACATATATAATATTAGAATTTTTAATCGAATTAATATTTGAATCAATTAGGTAAATTTAATTAGGAGCCTTCCGGCAAAATTTAAATTAATTATAATTATGGAACGGTTTTAAATTTTTGAAATTTTAATTTTTGAAAACTCTCCTTTTAAGTCTTCTCTTTTGTCGCTGATTGTCGAGGACGGCGCCCATCACTATGATTTGCGTGGCGAAAATAGGGCAGACACTGAGTCGGTGCGCGAAGTTCGGCGAATTGAAAAGTGCGGCACAATTTTTGAATTTAAAATTTCAAAAATTTCCCCAAATTTTTCAGGTTGCATATTAAACGTTGGATTGAGGAGGCCCATGAGCGCCATCGTCAGCAAAAGCGATGGCTGCGCGAGCGCATTTTTCGTGCCGAATTCGCAAATTAAAGTGCCACAAATTGAAATGCCAGACCCAGATAATGATGATGAACATTTTTAACTATGTAACCCTAGATAATCAGCTTGTTAATAATGGGGGAGAAAAAATTTATTTTTTTCGAATAAAAATTATTTTTAAGTTAATAATAGTACTAAAAGAAAATGGAATATGTAACAAATAATAAAGTTTGTGAATTTGAATACCATAATTATTGTTATAACCTTTCCTTTAATAGAAGCCCCAGGGTTTCTATTGTGTTTTAAATGCAGGGTTTGTTTTATTATTGAAAAAAAACTAATTTGAATTAACAATTTTGATTAATTAAAATAAATAATATGCGCCCAACAACAAACAGATGAAATTGAGTGTCACGCAACGGTTAAAATTTAATTCTGAGCACTGGCAAAAGTTCTCTAAGGATTAAGCCAATACGCGGGGGGGGGGCGGGAAGCTCGGCTCGGCACGAACATCGCCGCGGGGGAAGCAAAGACGGCAAATTTATTTCGTACCAACTGTTTACTCCTATTAATGACGTCCAAATTCGAAAATATGGATTTAGGAGGAGGTTCATTCAAAACTGTGTTCCTCATTCATTTACTGTCAAAACGCCGTTAATATGTTGGGTTTGTAAAAATGCGCAAATTTTTGCCCGCAAATTTTGATGCCATTATTTGTCGAGTGTTTGCCCCGAATTTGGCGATAGAATTCAAAAGTGGCATCATTATACGTATTGTTGCATTTGTATGTGTGAAAATGTCTCCTCAGCCCTCCCCACATCTCATTCATTCCATCATTTATTGGGAATGAATGAATGAATCCAAAATGCCACCATTTTGTGTGCCGTCCTGCGATTTTTCTTTCCAATCTTCCCCCCCCCCCCCGGGCACAATATTTATATCCCTCCCGCCTCCCCCCCCCCCCACTTCCCCCTTTTCATCTCGCCCCACCCCGCAAGGCACAATTAATAATTGAGAGAGAGAGATTGTGTGTGTATGTGTGAAGCTTGTGTGAAAATTGGTGGCGGGGACGGACCTACGGGCAACGCGGAAAATCCCTCCCCCCTGCCCTTTCCCCGGAGGGGATCTCTTCTACACAAAGCTCTGCCCGCCGTGTGTGCATCATAATTCACCCAGATGCCGCACCGCAGTTTCATGGGGGACACGGGGAGGGGGACACGTTCCCACCTTCCGTGCAAACCACGCTTTTATACCCCGAGGGTAGTAAACCTCCCCCCGGGGGGAGCGGGGCTGGCGGGGGACGGAAATTGCTGCTTTTTGGGATTGAGGAGGCCCAAGTCCGAGAGACTGGACGAGAACACTGCTCTGGGCAACAATTCTTTTCTCCCAACCACCATCAATGGGGTAGCACCACTTTTACCTCATCATTTGCCCCTCCGGGGGATTGGGAAAACAAAAAAATGTATTCCTGACATTAGGCCATCGGATTCATATTTTTAATGGAAAAATATTTGCTTCAAAAAATCAATTCGCCGCGGATACTACACCTATATCCGGCGGGAGGGATATAGATATTATAACCTTCTTGTTATCCCAAATATCCTCCCCACCAATAACCTCACAATTCCGATTACATCTGGATAGGCCTTTCAAAAACGAATATGGACATGAATGGATAAAGAGGGCATATATGAAAAAGCCGCGCAGATATATCCGGAAACGGATTTAATCTGGTCTATCCCCTCCTTTAAAATGCGTGTGCCATAGTTGAACAAAGTGCGCCAAATAAAATTTTGGCACAATTTCTCTGTTTCTGATGAATTGGGTCTCTAATTGCGTGCCACTTTTGGAATCCATGCCCGCGTCCCATTAATGAATAGATGGATTCCTTAATTTCAATGCCTTTTTATTCTGATTTCACTTTTTTCAATTCTTGAGCTATTAATTTCTGCCAAATAATTGTCATTTAAATGTAAAAATGCTTGTTAAATTTTTTATGGGCCTCAAAATGGCCGGTGCCGGCGGCCACCTTTGTTTAAAGAAGTTTTTCATTTTGTGCCAACGTCAGTCATCAGTCAGCCTTTCCCTTAAAATCCATAATTTGTTTCGGCCCAATGCCCTCGAGGGCTTAGCTCAAATTTTCTTTTTTTTTGCCGTATGGGCCCAATTAAAAAAGGTATTATTATTGGATGAACTCGTCTAAAATGTACGGACAAAAGTGCCGTCCTCATTTCATTTTGCTCAAATGGAGAGAGTGAGCATACGGAACACAATGTCTGTTGCATTTTTTGGTACAAAGAGCTGCAAGGAACACAAAAAAATGAAATCCATTTTTTGTGATTAAAAAAATCCGAAAAAATATTATGAAAAAATAGTAAAAAAATAGGTGTCTTTTTGGCTGGTCCCTGGCGTTTTGGTTGCTTGATTTATAGAGTTCGGACGGGCGGGATTTTCCAGTGATCCAAATCCCTATTTTTTGAATGAAAAATAATTATAGAAATCCCTAAAACCCCGGTCCTGTTCATTCTCGAAATTCCGGATCTTTATTTTTATGATTTTGTCAATTTTACAAAGACTATCTTTATTTGTCCCGAAGAGCTTTATGCCCCTCCCCTGACATTCCTTATCCCCCGCCGAAGGGATTTTGTTGCTCACCGGCGGAGCCATAATAACTTTCATATTCATCATTCATTCCATCAAATTATTATTATTATTATTATTATTATTGTGCCATGCTTTACGTCATGCAAACGAATTCAATTGAGTGAAGCATTTTATTTGTGCTATCTCAGCAAAATCCTCGCACGCTCGAACAAAATCAATGATTTTTGTATCCCTCTAGGGCAAACAATAATTGATTCTGATATTTGTTTTTTTGCGCATTTGACAATTGTGCCGGACCGAAGAACTCGGTTTTCCAAGGATGGTCACGGATACAAAGTTTAAATCCGTGTTCGGACACATCAATAGGGTTATATCCGTGTCTGTCTTTTACCTGTACGACTTTTCAAAAATTATTATCCGTATATTGATAATCCCCGTGGATATTCGCTTGTTTGGCCGTATCCGGACAATTCTCGGATTGTCCATATCTATGAGACCACTCTAAGAAAGAAATCCCTTTTGGCGCAGGTAATTTAATGGTTGCCAAAATTTTAAAAATTCGAAATTTGCCCTAAGTGCACATCTTGTGACTTTAAAAATTTTAATCTGCCCCATAATCCGGGGAAAGAAAATAAAAAAGCCAACTCGCTATATGGCATTATCCACCCACCAAAAGTCTTGACGAATGCCAGCCAATTAATTTTTGTCGGATTTTGAACGACACAAAATGCATTCGGGAAAAATTATCTTTCCCCTGGGGTGCATTTTTCTTCCATTGGCTGCCTCTTCATCAGAAGCACATTTTTCTATGGCACTGGCCACTGCACGGCACATATCACTCGTTTTAAGCTTATTGAGCAATGAAATCCCACAAAAACAGATGACAGACGGCCCTAATTTTTTCATAGGTTATTCGCCCGCGGCATTTTGGTGGATTTTCGAATTTTAGGGCTTCATTCATACACGATTCACATGCAAAATGTCCGCAAGTGTTGCATCCTTATCCATTGACATGACCATTAATTTTTTTAAAATCATTTTCTCTTGGATTATCCGGATAATGCCCCCAGGATATTCAAAGGGAATGCTATGGTGATTTACTTCCTCATTCCTTGGTATATCCATGCATCTAATTTAAGACAAACCATCCCATTGATTAGCCGGATAATGATGCTTTTGGGATATTCAAAGGAATGAATGCGTGGAAGAGACATTCCACATTCGTCACCATATTGTAATTCATATCCCGCTGTCTTAATTTTCTACAAATTTCATACCATTTTGTATCAGGGGACACAAATTTGTTACCATGTTTCCTCTAATTGAACCCCCTTCCTCCAATAGAACCCCCACCGTAGTCTCAAACTTTGCGGTATACATTTTCGCGGATTCATAACGTTATATCCGAATGGCATTTATCAAACATTCCTAAATTCAAGGCTTTCTTTGCATTGCTATGCAATTTTATCGGATCACTATTTTGCTTCTGCCGCCGTTGCTCATTTTTTCACAAATCGCCGCCTCAAGGCACACTAATTCGTTGTGAAAAAATCAAATTCAAATATTTTACAGTGTCCAACCATCCCAACAACAGTACGCCTGCAACATGGCGATAGCGGAGGAATGCTTTGGCCAGCTGTTTGACCAAATGCCAGTCTGTTCAGCATCGGACGAGTCGGCAGAACTTGCGTTCAGATGTGTCCATTATAATGTATTATATACATTATAAATTAATATTGTATAGCAAATACATAAAATTAAAATTTTATTTAAAATAATTAAAATGAAAAAGCATATAAATTATGGTGCGTCCCACTAATGAAAATGCAGAACCAAAACCTAAAGCCTGAAACCAAAAGCCTGAAAATTAAACAAGTTATGCTTTTGGCACACGAAATTCGAAGGTCGAAAGCGAGAAAAAAAACCTGATTCTTTTGATCAGGCGCAATCGAATATTGACCGGTTTGAAAATGGCCTAACTGTTTTGATCATTGATCCTGATCAGATTTTGTAGTACCAGATAAGCCGGGAATTTTTTTCAGGTGTTGGACGCGTGCTTTTCACGCCCCATTGAACCGCGCATCAAATGCGCACCCAAACAAATTGGGCAAGCAGCACGGACGGCGTATGGAAAGCGTGTGGATTTTTGCCTCTTTTCTCGCGCAGGTAATAATGATGGATCAACACCACCCCCACCTTCTCAGCATACCTAATCATTATTATTCCTCGTTGGTACAATAGAAGAACACAAAAATGGGGCGCCCGCGGAACAAACGCAACAGCGCCGCCAACAACGGCATCATCAGCACCATCGACGGCACAACCACCTGCAGGGCATTCATGTATGTCTGTGTGTGTTCAAAGATTAATCCTTGAAATGTTCATAAAATTTTTAAAATTTAATCGATTTTTGTAAATTTTTGGGCTTGTATGGATAGTTAAAAAAATCTTTAGCGAAGCGAATGTCATGCATTTTATCATTTATAGTGATAATTTCGATTTTTTCTTCCCAAATTATTCTCCAATACATACAAAAAAATTTTTTTTGCCATTCAGAGAACCCCAATGGGCGCGTCTATTGGCATTTTGGCACCGCCAACAGAGCTGCAGTTCATCTCTTTGTTCGGCTACTTGCAAATTCAGTGCCGTCCGCCCATTCTTCGAAAATCACTTGAAAGCACATGTTTTAAATTTTACATGATTTTTTTGCACCAATTTTTCTGCCCCCCTCTAATTATTTTTTTTTTCATAATTTTTCAGCGAAAGGCACGAGCAACCGGCGATCACAAAGCCTTCGCGACAGCGCCGGGGGTTATGCCGAAGGCCTGGGAAATTGTTCGGCGCCGGAATTGGACGAGATTACCACACTGTGTGAGGACGAAATTCGGCAACGACAAATGCCGCCGCATTTTGTTCTGGAACGGCATCGTTTGCTCAGGTAAATTTTTTTGCATATCATTTTGGCACCAATTTGAATTTGTTTTTGAAATTTTCATATCATTCTGGCACCAATTTGAATTGATATTTTCGCATTGGCATTTTGCCTCATGTTTTTAAATGCAGAATAAAATTGGACGCCTCCAGCAAGCTGTTGCAGTTTCCTGAAACCCGACCCGAGGATGAATGTCTAATGGTCTGTAGAGCCAACCAAAAAAAAGTGGCATAATTAATTCACACATTTATAGGTGCGTTCAGCGCTATCAGACATCTATCTGATCCATCAGAAATATTGTTTCCATGTGCGTAATTGAATTATAATTAATTATTTTTAAATCATTTATTTTTTATTTTAAAAAAGTAAAAAGAGCTAATAGGTATGTAATTAAAAAATTTAGGCCACCGTAACCAAGTGTATGTGTGAACGGTAAGTGTTAATGCAATTTTGACAAAATTAATAGTAGAAATCGGAATTTAAAAAAATCCGGATCAGGATTTCGGAAATGGACCAGAACAGGATTTTTAGGATTTCAGGATTCCGAATCTTGATTTGACTGGAACAATTAAATATTTTTTTATTTATTTCGCACAAGTTGATCGATCCCCTTACAAAATTGTTTGGAAAAAAACCCTTTAAGGCTTAAAGAAACACTGACAAATATCAAATTTTTAAAAATTTGATTGATAGAATTTTTTAATTTAACTAAATCTAGCCCAGACTCAAATGGCCAGACTCGAACGCGCCTTTTTAGGCTGAAATTTGAGCGCACCTGTGGCATACAGTGTGCCAATTTGGAACCGTTCGGGTTGCCGTTGCATCGCGAATTGTTGTGGAGCGATTTCCGTGGCCGGCTAAGCGGTGCACAACTGACCAAAAGCCACCCCCAGGGCATGCTGCCGATGATTGTTGCTATTCTGATACTGATGATGATGAGGACGATTGCGTTCGGAC